>VONZ01003968.1:0-14366 GCA_012976165.1 Labeo catla | reverse complement strand
CAATGGTGGAGGCATTTGCACGGATCTCCGCCATCTGGGACTGCTCGTAGTATCGATTCACGCTGGCTCTGGCCCCTGTGGATCGAAAACCAAGGTGCATTGATGCTTTGTCTGGGTCTGTTCAACAAAAGTGATGCTTAAGTGATGCTACTCACCTCGAATGTCTGAATTCTTCACAAACTCCACCTGTTCCAGAAGTTCTTTCACCGTCTGTTCTAGTTTCTGGGCTTCTTCTTTGAGGGAGTTCAGTTTGGTATCCGTGCTGTTGTTGTCGGATGAGATCTCGGACAAGGTCTCCTCCGTCAGGTTAAGGTTGGTGTTCATTTCAGCCATCAAGGCACTTCAGAGAGAGGATAAATTCAAACAGATTATTCTCACGAGACCTGACGAGAAGTATCTACACTTGCTTCCACATCCTGAGCAACTTACGTAGCTTGTTCAAGAAGTCCCTGGATCTCCGTAAGAGGCTGAGTGGCTGGATTCTGGGCTAAGATGTTGCGGATTGAGTTGGCGCTGCTTTCGATGTTATTGATGGTGGTCTGGTAGGGTCCTGTAATGCCGGTGGCTTTGATGGTATTGACCTTCTGGACCAGTCTATGGGTTTGGTTGGTGAGGTCGCCCACAATTACATCCCATTCGGCAAAGCACTGGTGGCAGCGCTCGCAATGTGGGAACTCACCCGTGTAGCCTCGAGCGCAAGTGTCACAGCGGGGCCCGGAAACGCCCTCCACGCAAACGCAGTGACCTGTGACCTTGTTGCACTGCTGCTCCGCGATGCCTCTTGGGTCACAATCACATGCTAAAAACAGGAACACCAAGGTTTAAGTACAGCAATAAACACATAGAAGTTCATGCAGGGTTATTGACGGTTTCATCAGATGCACGCGCCTGGCCCAAAGTTAACTTCTGGTCGGTGTTTGTCTATTGATCTGGATAGTTACTGGGGAAGCTGCTCCAAAAGCACCTCCTACTGGCAGAGAATGAATTAGCATTTTCAGTCAGCTCGTCTGATTTATGCAAAGCAGAGTTATATATTTTGCTTGTTATCAGAAACAACCTACTCTACTGATTTTAAGTCTACCAGAAGCAAAGTTTGGGTCACAAAAGCACGCTATGAACAAGATGTTTAAGACAGCAGCTCAGTGACTATGGCATTTTCTGTCAACGGGTGCAAACTTTGAGTTACTGTGACTTTATTAGCCTGGAGTTGAAAGAGTGAGTGATGAAGTCAGGGGGAGGAGTGCAAGGATGAAGGAAAAGATTGTTTGCGCACTTTAGTGCTGCACTGCTAGCGTCGACTCCAAGTGTTTGGTGAACAAAAGGCAATAAGTGCCCCACAATGACAGACGAGACACTTAGCAAACACCACGCTAGCAATGACCTAACGTGAGGCCCTTAAACAAACATACTCATCCACAAAATAATTCTAGGAGTTGTAACATCCTTGTTAACCTTCATCAAGACCATTTTCAACATGCAAAGAATCTAAAAACCCTTTCTATTTTTATTGATTTTCAACATATATTTTTAGTACTATTCCAAAATCTAGTTAACAAGTTAGCTGCCTGCTGCAGCAAAGATAACTTCATTTTATCCAGATTTGTAGCTTAAGTGACTGATTTTAAATGCTCTGCATTAGTGTTGTCATGATATCTGACTAAAATATTACGATACTACTACTGAACTGATACTATGACAAAAACTTAGAACAACAGGAAAAGTAACTGAGCAGTAGATGATCCAAATGGAGGTTATATTTTATCTATTAAAAAAAAACAAACATTCATTACCCTTTCAAAAATGTAAATAATAATCACATGCCAGTGCCACTACACAGGACTGAGTGACTACCAAGCCTACAAGTATGTAGAGATCTTTGCAACATTGGTAGGTTATAAAAGGATAAAGCCAAATCTTATTTCATGATACAGTAATCTTATTTTGACAATAACAATTGTAAATCAAACAAAAATCAAAACAAAATTCGAATTTGCAGGAATTAGGATTATGATTTAGGAATTTGCAATTCGTAAACACAAAATCAGACAAAAATTGCACCATGAGATTGTCGTCTCTAAGAAGGATGCTTTAGTATTTGGCCAAAACAAATAATCTTAAGGCTTTTTTTGTGTTTTTATTCAATTCATGAAGTTGTCATAACCTGAATTATTATATATTCTACTGTGATTGTACAATACTATCATATTTTGTATTAGCAACTTTTATTGCATGTAGAAAAAAACAATTTCATTTAACAAATTTACCTTAAATGCATCCATCATGTTTTTCAAATCAGAAACTCTGAGCTCAAAACTAAATTTGCATTCGCAAGGATTACGAATTTACAATTTGTAAATATAAATTCAGACAAAAATCAAAACAAAATTTGCATTTGCAGGAATTAGGATTATGGATTATGAATTTGCAATTCGTAAACACAAAATCAGACAAAAATCACACCATGAGATTGTCTTCTCCAAGTAGGATGCTTTAAAATTTTGCCAAAACAAATTATCTTAAGGCATCCTGACACAGCCTACAAGTTATGGCTCTATGACATTAAAGCCAGACTAAATTATACCTGCTCTAAACCACATCATCCTCTAGTATGCAAGTATACCATTAAAATTACAGTGTAAATGCATTCATGCCACCTCTCAGCTGCATTGTGCAGTCTTTGTAAAGACTTAAATGCCAGTTCAGAAGCACTTCTGTGCCACCTTTTCAGTGTAAATTTGGCATTAGAGGCAGAAAAATTATGCTGCCTAGGTAGGTTGGTAGCTCACTAGGATTTGTCTTTATGGGTAAATAGGTAACCAGAGACAAGCACTTTTCTGACCCCCAAGGAAAACCCAGGACAATACATGTGACATACAATATGTGAATGGGGACCCTGTCTGGGATGGTTCATTTACTTAAAACGCATTCCAGTGTGACGTGATTACACACACATTCCACAGGAAAAGACTCCTTCACCTAAGGCCGCTAATGCATACAAGCTACTAGAGATAGGGAATTATCTCGGAGGCTAATCCCTGCTATTATCCAAGGGGCTTAGGCGGCACCGGGGGTGTTTCTTGTTGGGACAATACCGTGAATGTGACCCCTGAAGACGGTAACAGGCGTAGGTGCTTTTGTGTTAGTGATGGGTAGTATTTAGTAGCGATTTATACTCTTACAATAGACACAAAAACTCTGGCTTTTAGGAAGGAACACACCTGCATTTTATTGTTCAAAAGCCGGGTGTAAGATTGAATGCAATGCAGTGTGTTTGTGTACTCTGCAATCGTTTACATAGACATATATGGCTAAGGCATGGGGACGTAAATCTTTAAAACCTCACACCAGCCGAGAAGAACCACAGACTCCCAGGCTAAACCACTCGGGAGGTACTTCTGTAATAACAAAGTCCATTTTATTGCTGTTAAACATTCATGAAAGTGTTAACAAGCTCTAGGAAATTATGCCTTTAAAAACGCACCAACTTCTGGGTTCGTGATATATTTGCCAGATTTGTGTAAACAGTAACCAGCCATGACCAACATCCAGTTTCTGTTGATAAATTTAGTCTCAAACCAACTAAAGATCTACAGTATGTTCAAATCTAACTGTCAGTACGTTTTCATTTACAAGCATGTTTTACATGGTTGTCTGATCCAGGAATGTATGTATCCTTTCCATCTGTTTTTCATCACCATGCATGGGAGGAAACGTCACGTTTTGGTCCGAGTTGAAACAAATATGTCTGGCTATCAGTCCTTTCACAAGGGCGTTTAGAGTTTAAGTGGAATTCAAGGAACATTTCACTTATAAAAGTGCCTGACCACTAGTTTAAAACACTAGATAGACACCTCTAGGCAAAATGTGCAAGTTAAACTACAACCTACGAGACCTACACAGATGTGGTTGGGCAAAACGCAAAGCAAGGGATTTCGCAAGATTATCAAACTAGTATTTACCAGGAAACCACATGAAGCACAGCTCAAGCTGACAAACGCTCAATCCTGTGCTGAAAGAGGGAAGAGCATATTGAAGGCGAGTCAACACGAGGGTTAAAAAGGGGTAACTGGATCTTAGAGGAACACAGGGGGCTTCCTGCTCCATCAGGACTCTACAAACAATCGGAGGGGTGTGGGGGTGGAACAGATCTCTGTTAGCACACCGCTTTATCTGCTTAAAGAGTCCAAACCTGGTCAAATGGCTTTTAGAGGAATAGTTTGTGCAAAAAATGTCATGGACCATAAAAGAAAAGTTGTTCACTGGAAATCTCAACTTGTAAAGTGTTGAAAATGCTGATGGTGGGTCGTATTTAACATGCATCACCCTTGAAAATGAACTGTTAATTGGGCTGAGATTGTAGTGAAGTTCTCATAAAATGTGTCACAATGATCTTGAAGGAGATCTGTAGATAGTCACTGCTCAGGACCTCAAATTCTTCATCAAGTTCAAATAGATGTCCAAAGATAGCCACAAATGCAGTCAGAGAGAGGACAAAGCCTCTTTTCTGAGGAGGAGCACTGCGGCGGACACTAATGGCCCCCGTAAGGGGAAAGCCCACGAATACAAAGGTGCATTGTGGGAGTAGAGGGGATATTGAGAGGCCTCGACAGATCCACCCACGAGTTTGTCATGGTCGTGCACATCTGGGGCGAATCTAAGTGTGGGCCGAGGGCTAATGGATTCTGTTAGACATTCCAACAAAACTGGGTTGCCTACAGTTTTTATGGTTTGGGGTATTGGCAGAACTCACAACTGGCGTGTTTGCAATGTCAGCAAAATGAGTTTAGTTGTGTTATTTGGGGTTTACTTTCTAAAATGAAATCAAAACAACTACATTTCCTTGGACTTATTGTAAATATTTTATTGGTGTGATATTTTCTGAATAAAAAATAATAGTTTTCGGACTACTGTCATAACCATATGGAAGCCCATTTCTGCCACTAAATTTAAAAAAGCAATTGCGAGAAAAAAGTCAGAAATGCAAGATACAAACTCGTATTTGCAAGAAAAAAAAATTGTTAGAAAAAAGTCGGAATTGCAAAATACAAATTCGCATTTGTGTGATAAAAATTGCCTCAGAATTGTGAGACATATTTGTGACAGTCAGAGCTGTGATGTATAAACTCGCAATTGCAAGAAAAAAATCAGAATTGTGATATTAACTCACAATTGCGAGAAAAACAGTCAGACTTGCGATATAAACTTGCAATTCTGAGAATTGTGATATAAACTTGCGATTGAAAGAAAAAAGTCAGAATTGCAAGACATAAATTTGAAATTGCAAGTAAAAAAGTCAGAATTACGGGATAAATTCACACTTTGCGAGAAAAGAAGTCAGACTTGCGATATAAACTAACAATTCTGAGAATTGTGATATAAACTTGCAATTGCAAGAAAAAAGTCAGAATTGCAAGATAAACTTGCAACTGTATGAAAAAAGTCTGAATTGAGAGACAAACTCGCATTTGCAAGAAAAAAGTCAGAATTGCGAAATATAAATTCAAAATTGCGAGAAAAAAACATCAGAATGGCGAGATAAATTCACAGTTTGCAAGAAAAAAAGGTCAGACTTGCGATATAAACTCACAATTCTGAGAATCGTGATATAAACTTGCAATTGCAAGAAAAAGTCAGAATTGCAAGATATAAACTTGCAATTACAAGAAAAAAAGTCAGAAATGCAAAATACAAACGCATTTGTGAGAAAATTCAGAATTGTAAGAAATAAACTTGCATTTGTGAGCAAAAAGTCAGAATTGCAAGATATAAATTAGCATTTTCTAGAAAAAAGTCAGAATTGCAAGATAAATTAGCAAATTGTGAGAAAAAATAAATGATAGAATAATAGATATAATTCTGCAATTCTATATCTCATAATTCTGACTTTTTTCAGAATTATAAATTTGTATCACGCGATTCTGAGAAAAAAAGTCAGAATTGTGAGCTGGCTGCAAGGCTGCATTTATTTGATCAAAAATACAGTAAAAACAGTAATATTGTGACGACATATTAAAAATCTAAAGATACCCATAATCTAAAAAGTTTTCTGTTTAAATATTGTAAAATAGAATTTATTTCTGTGATGCAAAGCTGAAATTTCAGCATCAGTCTTCAGTGTCACATGATCCATCAAAAATTATTCTAATATGCTGATTGGCTGCTCAAGAAATATTTATTTTATAATCAGTGTTTATTATTATCAGCAGTTGTGCTGTATAATATATATATATTTGAAAATCATAATACTTTTCAGGATTCTTTAAACAGCATTCTTTTGTAACGTAATAAATGTCTTTACTGTCACTTTTGATCAAATGTAAGCATCCTTGCTGAATAAAAGTATTAATTTCTTAAAAATAAAAAGAAATTGTACTGACTTTGAACTTTTGAAATGTTAGTTTTCATAATATAATATGAATGAAATAATATTATAATTAATATCAAAACAAATATTACAGACAACTTGTCTAAATATATTACAAATAAAAAAATAAATAACTAAATAATGCACTGTAATAAATTATTTTAGGTTAAATGCATTGCAAATTATTATCATAATTGACTGGGTCATTTACATTTATTGCACTCATATTTTCAGATTTTCTAAACTCACCGTGGCATTTGACCTCAGGATTCCCCCAGAACAGCTCTCTACACTCTCGGCAGGTTCTGCCGCCAAACCCAGGTTTGCAAGAGCACTGGCCCATAATCTACAGCACAGAGGATACAAAACACAGATTAATCACTGTGTGCAATTTATTACGATCCCAAAAATGGTATATCTGTGTGAAGGTGCTCTGACCTCATTGCATGATGAGCTGAAGGAATGGTTGAGGTCGCAGTCGCAGGCCTCGCAGCCTTTCCCGCTAGCTATATTCCAGGTGTCCGGTGCACACTGATCGCAGTGCTGGCCCACCACGTTGGGAAGACACTGGCACTGCCCGCTGTTTAAGTCACAGTTGCAGTTACCCGGAGAGGGGCACGTTTCCTCAACAGTGCCCATATGATTACACACACACTCTGGGAAAGACCAGGACAAAACATTAGAAACTCAGCAGCCATGCATACTAGATGTACAGTATTGAAACACTGATTTCTTCATAAACTTACTTCTGCAGCTCTGGGTCAGTGCATCGCCGTAATAACCCAGCTTGCAGCGGTTGCAGTCCTCGCCCTCTGTGTGGTAAAGGCATTTGAGACAGGCGCCCGTACGGGCGTCGCAGGACTCCGGGTCTGTCATGTCGATGTTGTTGTTGCACTGACAGGGCCGGCATTCTCCGCCCACCTCGTGTGGGTTTCCGTAATAACCAGGGGCACATTCTTCACACCTGGCACCTATGGGTGACACACGAGGAAGTGTGTTGAATTACAGCTCTCAATGCTACAAAATTACATATTGCAAGAGAAAATATCACTATATTCTTCCACATACACTACCATTCAAAAGTTTCAAACCTTTCAAGCTAAAACCAGCAAACTCGAGTCAGACCTTTAGACTGGTCTGACTTGGGTTGTTATATCTTTTCGTACTCGTCCGACTTACGGTTTTCATAAACCAGACTGTCAAAACTTTCATTGACGGGGTGGAAAATTTTGTACGACTTGTGGTGTTTTTAAGCTGTCTACTGCTATAGCAAAGCTTAAAAACTCCCTACTGAAAACAGCTTAAAACAGCCTAGGCTGATTGGCTGCTTTGGCTGCTCTCCCAGGCTGGTTTTAAAGTGGTTTTGGCCACTTTTTAACTGATCAGGCTGGTCTTAGCTGGTCAACCTAGGTTGGTCTTTGAGCAGGTCTCCCAGCTACTTTCAGCTTAAACCAGCTAAGATTAGACAACCAGCCAAGGCTGGTTTTAGCTGTTTTTTTTTAATGAATCAACTGCTTTCAGCAGGTTTTAGATGGCTTTAGCTGGTTGTTAACTGCCGTTAAAAAACTAGCTTTTTTATAGTTGGCTTTTTGTTAAATCATCTGGTTTTAATTGGTTTTAACTGTTTATTTACTGAATCATTTTAAGCCTTTCTTATTAGTTTTTTTTTTACAAATCAACTGGTTTTAGTTGTTTTTTAGCTGTTTTTTAATGAATCACCTAGTCTTAGCTGGTTTTAAGCCATTTTTTTACTTGGCTTTAGCTGTTTTTTTAAATGATTCAACTGGTTTTAGCTGGTTTTAACTGTTTTAGCTGGTTTTTTTGTATTGAATCAGCTGGTATTATGCTGTTTCTTTTCTTTTCTTTGCTGTTTTAGCTGGTTTTAGATGGCTTTAGCTTTAACTTTTTTTTGCTAAATCAGATGGTTTTAGCTGGCTTTTTACTGAATCAGCTGGTCTTAAGTTGTTTGTTTTTACTAAATCAGCTGGTTTTTAGCTGGCTTTTTAATGAATCAACTAGTTTTTCCTGGTTTTAGATGGTTGTTAATTTTTTTTTGCTAAATCAGCTGGTTTTAGCCGTTTTTTAGCTGGCTTTTTGTTAAATCAGCTTTAACTGGTTTTTAGCTGGATTTTTACTGAATCAGCTGGTCTTAGCTATATTTTATTTAATTAAATCAGCTGGTTTTACTTTGTTTTAGCAGGTTTCTAGCTGGATTTTTTTCATTCATGTTAGCAATATGTTAAATCACGTGCCAATCATGATAGAAAAATGTTAATCATCCTAAAAACATTTTATCAACATGCTAATCATACTAGAAACATGCTAACAACATGTTGAAAACATTAAAATTGCTGGTTTCTATTTGAATTTAAAATGTCATTTATTCCTGTGATTAAAGCTGGATTTTCACCGTCACCATAATTTTCAGTCTTCAGTGTCACATGATCATTCAGAAATCATTCTAATATGCTGATTTGCTGCTCAAGAAACATTTTTATTAGTGTCAAACTGTTTTGAAAACAGTTTTTACTGTCTAATATGTTTGTCGAAACCGATACACTACTATTCAGGAATTAATACTTGTATTCAACAAGGAGGCATTGAATTAATTAAAAGTGACAGTAAAGACATTTATTTTGTTACACAATTTGATTTCAAATAAATGCTGTGCTTTTTATACTTTCTATTCATCAAATTAAATGTTCCTGAGTAAAAAAAGTATCAGTTTCCACAAAAATATAAAGGAGCACAACTGTTTTCAACATTCATAATAATAATAATGTATGTTTCTTGAGCAGCAAATCAGCATATAAGAATGATTTCTGAAGAATCATGTGACACTGAAGACTGGAGTAATGATGCTGACAATTCACCTTTGATCACAGGAATAATAATTTTCTGCATTATCAATAAATAAATGTAGCCTTGGTGAGCATAAGAGACTTATTTCAAAAACATTAAAACTCATAAAAGATTCCAAAGTTTTGAACGCTACTGTAAACTATAGGACAAGTTCTAGCATGTGTCATGATACAGGAAATTTACAGTGTTCTTGACAGATGCTTTAAATCACACAAGCCTGGTTACCTTTATATCCCTGGTTGCAGACACAGAACACCTGGTTAGAGTCGAGGCTCTTATAACACGCGCCAGAGAACTGTCTGCCACTGCCGGGACCGTCCGGACACATGCAGGGGCGGCAGTGGTCTCCAGAGCCCAGAACAGGGTCACCATAATAGCCGTTCAAACACCTGCAGAAGAGGTTTTATGAATGAAAGGCTACATTCATGCTACTTTCGACCTATAATGTTGAATAAACAACACAGTAACTAACCTCTCGCAGTTGTGTCCAGTAGTGTAGTCTCTGCAGGACAGACACTGACCCGTGAGCGGGTCGCACTGCTCGGCGTGGCCATTGCAAGTGCAGGGGCGACAGTTAGGGAAACCCCAGTATCCAGGCAGACAGTGGTCGCACTGCCGCCCATACGCTCCGTGAATACACTCACACTGACCGGTGGCCTCGTGACAGAAAGAGTGGATGGACCCCTCAGGACTGCAATCACATGCTAACCAACAAGAGACCACAATTATGCTTGTGAAAGACTTTTTAGAAATACATGATGCAATCTGTACTATTGCGACATTGATAAGTTGTACTTACGTCTGCAGCCTTGGGGGCCAAAAAGGAAGGTCGCTGGGGCGCATTTGTCACAGTTCCTGCCAACTACATTGGGACGACACTGGCACTGGCCACCGCTTGGGTCACAAACCGTGCTGAGAGACCCCTGCGGGTCACACTGACAGGCTGAGAGAAACAGAGGAAAAAAAAAATTTGTTTTACTAAACAGAGCAAATTATTCCATGACAGCGTAAATGGGAGGGGAAATTTCTCCAGGAGATTTTCTAACAATGCACAAATGAAAGAACACAGACACAACGTCTCATTTACATATCGACCAACACAATATACCAAGCGCAGTGCAAATCAATATAGTCGCAAATAAAGAATAAAGAAATAAAGAAGCCACAGTACGTTAAAAAAGTTAAAAAAAAATTAAGGTTTGCTAGATGTTTTGATAGACCTGGTATTGCGTGACTTCTAGTTGAGGGTTCCAAGACGTCTTTTATTTCCTGAAGCAAATTAAAAATAACATAGCTTGGCAAGCGATATGTTTGAATAATGTGTTTTTCTGGCATTACAAAAAAATAATACATGTGGACAAAAATCCTCTCTCCTTTCTACCTCACGCTCTTTGTTCTCTGCAGTGCCTCCTCCTAGCAACAATAACTGCAGCCATTTCAAGTGCAAAATAGTTTAAGACATATTTTTTTGGGCGTTAAATAATGGTGCAAATGCCAGTAATTTGACAAGTGCAAACGTGATTTGTTTGAATACTCTCCTCCCATAAATTTTGCGTCTGAAAGGGAAACTCCTATAAATGCATATTTAAAGGAGAAGTCCACTTCCAGATAATTTACAGATAATATACTCACCCCCTTGTCATCCAAGATTTACATGTCTTTTTTTCTTCAACCATAAAGAAATTATGTTTTTTGAGTTAAACATTTCTGTATTTTTCTCCATATAATGGACTGATATGGTGCCCCGAGTTTGAACTTCCAAAATATAGTTTAAATGCGGCTTCAAACGATCCCAAATGTGGTTGTAAACGATCCCAGCTGAGGAAGAAGGGTCTTATCTAGCAAAACAATTAGTTATTTTTATTAAAAAATTACAATTTAAATACTTTTTAATCTCAAATGCTCGTCTTGTCTTGCTCTCCCTGAACTCTGTGTATTCTGGCTCAAGACAGTTACTGTATGTCGAAAAACTCCAATCGTATTTTCTCCCTCAACTTCAAAAATCATTTCAAAATCATCCTACATCACTGCAGAAGTACCGACCCAGTCTTTGCAAACTGGAACATGCAAAGAAGATCAAACACCCTAAACAAAAAAAAGGTAAAACAGCGATATAAGGCGATTTTGATGATGGGAGTTTTTCGACATAGTCTAACTGTCATGAACCGGAAAAAAAAACTGTTTAGGCAGAGTAAGACAAGACGAGCGTTTGACATTAGAAAGTATATAAATTGTATTATTTTAATGACAATAACTGATCGTTTCGCTAGATAAGACCCTTCTTTCTTGGCTGGGATCGTTTACAACCGCATTTGGGATCGTTTGAAGCCGCATTTAAACTGCATTTTGGAAGTTCAAAATCGGGGCACCATATCAGTCCATTATATGGAGAAAAATGCTGAAATGTTTTCCTCAAAAAACATAATTTCTTTATGGCTGAAGACAGAAAAACATGAACATCTTGGATGACAAGGGGGTGAGTACATTATCTGTAAATCTTTGTTTTGGAAGTGGACTTCTCCTTTAATAAGGTCAGGCACAAAAATAACTGTTTCCACACCTTTTCAGCACTAATTCATCTTTAGTAAAACTTGACAGAACAATTTTAATGCCATAAGACGGTTTGCTCTGGAGCAAGCTGTTAGCAAAACTGGCCCCAGGATTAATTTCAGGATTAATGGCAAAAAACGCTTCAGTTTACCGAAATTCACCCTAAATAAACTTGAACAATAGTAGTGTTTTTGAAAAATATGTAGAAAACCTATGAAAGAGTGACGTTATTTTAAAAATCCACATTGTTTTATACATATGTTGAACTATGGGGGGCACCATTGTTTTGATGATGTAAAATGGTTGAACTCAGTGAGCTACTGGCACTACCTGTTGCTATTTTTACCTAAAAACTGATTGTGTGGCTTTTGGTTGTGATTTTTTAGTCGAGAGGCAACAAGAGAGGCAGCAATAAAAAGAGCAGAAAAGAATGGGAAGATGCCTGTGGATGGATAAAACGTCCTAAAGACCTGTGTCTTTGTTCTCTCCACTTTAGCCCTGATGCCTTTGAGGCTTTTAGTAAACCAGAGCTACTGAAAGAGCTTACAAATGGCAGAGACAAGAAACGCTAGATGCCATCCTGGCAGGATATAAACATTTATATTTAATCATTTATTGTGTTGGAGTAAAAATAGCAACAGGTAGCAGCAGTGCAACCATTTTACATCATCGAAATAATGGCACCCCCCATAGTCCAAAATATGTATAAAACTATGTGGATTTTTTTAAATAACATAAATCTTTTGTGGGTTTTCTAATATATATTTCATTAAGAAACATCATTTACGTTATATTAAAGCCACACAAGTCTTAATACCCAGGGTTCCCTTTAACATTTACTATTTATTGCACAATTAATCGTCATCTACAGATATTACATAATCTAAAACAACAAAAACTATTAAGAATTCAGATAATATGTAATTCAAAATGGACTCTGTTTGGTTGATCTCTCTACTACATTTATGTAAATTATCCATCATATTACTTAATGGCTGTAAAACCTTCGCCAACAAAGTTTTAATATCAGTATTAACAGGTTGGAGCTTGCATACAGTTTAGAATAGGCCTGTGGTCCAAACAGCCTCTGGTGGATATGCACAGCTCATAAATCACACTGAAGTTCAACTCAACACCCTTGTGGTCTCGAAGTTCAAAACCACTTCATGTAAAAATGTTTGTTTAGTGACTTGGTACATCATCTCACCACGAAAGACCCACAAACCCAGGGAGGTTTTGAGAAGTCAGTGGTGCAGGCCGCAAGAGCTTTGGAATTTTACACAAACTTTTCAAAATAGTGTAGCTTTTCTAGTTACTACTGAAGTTTCCAAAATGTAAAGCAGGTTGCTGGCTTTATATCACAATCGCTTTGTGTAAAAAACACTCCAAAAATGTCGATGGTAAAAAAAGATAATAAAATCTTAATAGTTGATGATCTTTATACATAGTTGCTTTGAAACAACTTATTTATTTATTTTATTACAAATCAGAGAAATACAAATAATGTAATTCTTTTTACTAAAACCAAAGAAGAATATTCAGTTATTTTCAATATTCACACCATTTCATTCATGTCAATACATAATAAAATAACTTCTATTTATTTTTTATATATTTATTTACTCTACTTATCATCAGATATACTAATATATTTAAATATTATATATATATATATATATATATATATATATAATTATGTATATTATTAAATATTTTATAGAATATATATTTAAATACATATATATATATATATATATACACACACACATATATATACACACTTACTTGTATTTAGTTATATATTTAAAAAAACTCCTCACATCAGCTTCTATGGTTTGCTACTGAAGTCAAAAGCTTTGAAGTTTTTATAAAATTTTGAATGTTTTTTAAAGAGGAAACTCACCAAGCTCCAAATTTGCAGTAAACTGCAGTAAAATTTTTGAAACTACTTAAAATTAAGAAAACTGTTTTCTATTTGAATATATTTTAAAATGTAATTTATTCCTGTGAATTTTTAGCATCATTACTCCAGTCACATGATCCTTCAGAAATCATTCTAATATTCCGATTTGCTACTTAAAACACATTATTATCATTATTATTATTATTATTATATTGAAAACAGCTGAGATTTTTTCAGGTTTCTTTGCTGAATAGAAAGTTCAGAAGAACAGCATTTATCTAAAATATAATCTTTTGTAACATTATAAATATCATAAACGTCACTTTTGATCAATTTAAAGCATCCTTGCTAAATAATAGTAAATAATTTCTATAATCCAAGCTTTTATAGTGTAGTGTTTTATGTTACAAAAGTTTTTTATTTCAGATAAATCTTTGGAATAGTGAAAAAAATGTACTCAACTGTTTTAAATATTGACAATAATAATAATAATTACATTTTAAAATATATTCTAATAGAAAGCAGTTTCATTGTGCAATATTTTACAGTATTACTGCTTTTGCTGTATTTTATCAAATAAATGCAGCCTTGGTGAGCAGAAGAGACTTCTTTAAAAATATTAAAAATCTTACAGTTCAAAAACTTTTGACTGGTAGTGTATTAAAGTGTAGCCTTGACATGTGCCCT
>VONZ01003967.1:0-14405 GCA_012976165.1 Labeo catla | reverse complement strand
AAAATGTAATTTATTTCTGAATTTTCAGCATCGTTACTCTAGACTTTTCATTACTCCAGTGTCACATGATCCTTTATAAATCATATGCTGATTTATTATCAATTTTAGAATAGAAACAGTTGTGCTACTTACTACTTGTATATATGCAAGTATATATATAGGAACCTATGAAACTTTTTTCAGGATTCTTTCATGGATAAAAAAAGTTTTTTTTTTTTTTTTAACTTTTATCCAACAAGTATGTGTTAAACTGATAGTAAAGACTTCTATTGTTAGATAAGATTTCTATTTTCTGTGTTCTATTTGTTGAGAGGTAATCTCATTTTTCTATTCATTCATGCATGCACTATATGTAACCTTTTGGCCTGCCCAAGTCATTTATTTTTAAGAGATTAGTCGACTAATTGCATATTAGTAAACTATATAATTTATAATAATGAACCTTTAATTGTCTATAGCCCATCAGCGCTCAAGCACACACAAAACTTGCCACAGAACACTGGCAGAAGTAATGATTATGAATGTGTCAGGTAAAGAAAACAGCAAAGAAGACTGTCTTAACATTATAATAATTCATTAATAAGTGTTTTCTGTATTTTCGGCTGCAGTGATAAAGTCGATAACACTTGTCATCTCTACAGTGGATGTGCACATTTGATTGAATGGATTACACAATCTGAAAATATTTGTTTTCCATTTTAACTGGCTTATTTAAAAGTAGACATTTCGCTTTATATAGCTACATTTTTCATGTCTGTGAAGCAAGCATGGAGTTTCTGTTTTTTTGACACCCTCAAGTTCATAGAGACCTAGGGCCAGAATTACATCATGGACTTCACCACTTCCTGTGGATTTTTTTTTCTAGCATCTAATGAAATTTTGATAGACTAATGGTTAATTGATGATCAGAACTCAGGAGGCAGCCCTTGTAACCATAGTCAATTTAGCTAAAAACAGCTAAAAATAGTTAATGCTAATATATTCATATTCATATTCATCCATGTATACTCATTTATCAATAAAATAGCTACATTAATTAAACACCTACAGAAATATCCAAATGGAAGTGTGTGTGTATATATATATATATATATATATACACACACACTTCCATTTGGATATATCAATTTTATTTTTATTTTAGCAATAAAAGGAACAACTATCAGGGGCATGTTTCTAAATGATTGCAGGCTATGTCTGGAAAAAAAGGAAAATGTGCAACAAAGACATGACACTATAGTTTGTTTGTTTTTTTAAGTAGTTTTACTTGTTGAGAATTAATAATCTAAATTATTTCTTTTTTAAGCCTGTTTCAGTGACTGGCGGAAACAAAAGGAGCCTGAAAGAAGAAAGAGAGAGAAGAGGGAGAAACAAGTGGGGCATTACATATCCCAAAAAAATACAAGATATAATAAAAAGAAAAGAAAAATGAAAATGCATAATATATTTAGAATTCTGTTATTGTTCATCTTTACCATTATTTCTTAATATAGTTTTAGAATTGTAATCATTCCAATTATTTTGTAAATATTTTGTAAATATTTGTTATTAAAGGGGCTGTAAGATCAAATAAAAATTGTTTTAATGGCTCCTTGTGGTCCTGCAGATTATTAAAAGTAAACATATTACTTATTTGTCACATTATTTGTCAGGAAAATTGGGGCAGACACTATGTAATCAATCAATCATCAAACAAACATTTTGACCAGCTAAGACCAGCCTGACCAGCTTAAACCAGCTAAGACCAGCCTGACCAGCTACCAGCCTGGCTGACCAGCTAAGACCAGCTTGACCAGCTAAGACCAGCTAAGACCAGCCTGGCTGACCAGCTAAAACCAGCTAAGACCAGCCTGACCAGCTAAGACCAGCCTGGCTAACCAGCTAAGACCAGCTAGGCTGACCAGCTAAAAAAGTGGCCAAAACCCCTCTAAAACCAGCTTGAAAAACCAGCTATGACCAGCCTGGGAGACCAGCTTAAACCAGCTTGACCAGTTTAAGCTGGTTTAAAATGTTTTTTTCAGCAGGGCTGTGATAATGTAAGAAGAATGTTATCTACGCTAAGTCTGTATCCAGATCTATTGGTCACTGCAGTCCATACCCAGCCCAGATGGTGGATCAGCACCTGGAGACGACCTCTACATTCCTTTTTTCCTACAACTCTGCATTATTGACACACTATTGTCCTATTTAATACTGTAAAGATTTGTAAATTCAAATCTGCTTTGGCACTTTGACTGACACTGAACCAGATCGGACGCTCTGAGCGCTTGTCATATTATCACAACTGTTCAGTGTTTTCAACCATATTATGCTTATTTTAGGTTCCAGACATTTAAATACACATCAGTACTAGCAAAACCATACATTTATAGTTTGTAAAAATACACGCCAATGTCTATAGAAGCAGCAATAATGATCAGTACAAATATAATCTGACGACATGTTTTACTGATATCATATACACATTGTGTAGGTAACTATAAAGTTTACTCTGCTCATCTCTCAGTTCACCAGAGACTTTCTTTAATGTCTTTCGGAGGGAGAAGATAAATTTGTATGTTGTAAATCCCATAGCTCAGATTCAGTACGAACTAACATGGTGGCGACCATCACCCAGTATAGATCAACTAACACGTTCATTATTAAAGCTTTAAATGGCTCCTATTATGCCTTTTTAAATATGACCTTTCATGCAGTGTGTCATGTCGCCGTATGTGAACATAAACTATCTGCAAAGTTGTGAAGCCGACAGTGCACGATAAATAAAGTTATCAAAAAAAGAGTTGGCTCACAATCGCCTGAAAGAGTTGTCAGGAATTTGAATCTTATTCTGTTATGGCTATACGTCACGAAGTAACACATTTGCATAATGTCCGCCCACGTTCTATGTCGCAAACAACTTACCCGCCCACAAACACAGTAAAATTTCCATGTGGTTTACGTCATGTCGAGAAGACGCTTTATACCACACTGTGAGAGTAAATTTGTTTTATATTCACTTCCAAAAGATGAATCTCGAAAGATTGTATTTTCAAGCGATCGTTTAAAATACATAGTTGTGTATGTTATGTTGTGTAACAACCTTGCACATGTCTTGCTAACTGGCTAAATCACGCTTCTGTTGTTTAGCTGTGGAACCACTGTAGTCTAAAAATTGGTGATTGATGCAGCTTGACTGTCTGTCTGTCTGATTAGTTGGAGTAATGATAAAGGATGGCGCACAAAGCGGCTTTCACACCGAATGTGGAAAGTGCTGCGTTATGAAACCCATTCATTTCAGTTGCTTGCACTGCGCACGGACGGCTTGTTTCTGCCTCGACCAAAGTGTACGCACAGCTGAGCGCTCAAAGTTCAAATGAGTTGAACTTTTGCCGCAGCGATTTCCGTGTTCGTTGTGAAAGCCGCCAAATGCATTATACACTGTTGAAGTTTACAAAATAGAGGTGTGCCTGGTTCGCTTACATAAGCAAACTGTGAGCACTTTCCACGGTAGTCCGTGCTAACTTGTCGATCTTCAATCGTTTCATCGCCAAACTCTGGCTCGAATTGCTAAGGTAAAATCGATGCCATCTTTTCTATGTATTGACGAGTCTCCAGGGCTGTCATTCAGTAGTAGACCAATCATAAAGGACTGTGCCATTTGACCAATCACAGCAGTGAGGGCTCACGGAAAGGAAGGCTTTAGAGAGACTGATTCTTCAAACTGCTTCCCACGAGTCGTTTATGAATCATTTAGAAATGAGGTAAAATTAAATCTATTTTTGGAGAAAACTAAAGTGTTTTTTTTTACCTTGCATACATGTAAACCTGTTTTAGGAGACATAAAACAACATTAGCAACCTTTAAAATGGCATAATAGGAGCACTTTAAAATTTCTAAATACATTTACTTGCACATATTTCAGAATCGGAATATTACATATTTCATAATATAGCGAGCACGTTTGTGAATATTAATAATAAAAAAGGAAAAATTATATAAAAAGTGATACACGTGTCATACAGCGTTATTGTGGCTGCGTTGTGTCACATGACAAGCATGACACATTACCATGGAAACAATAAGGCGATACATTCTAAAATAAAGGTCGCCTAAAAAAAAAACTCACCCTGGGGGCTCAGCTAGAATATTTTAAACTCATGTGTGAAAGGGTTAATTAGGGCTGTGGCCCTCCAGGAAATGAGTTTGACACCCCTGTTTTAAGCGTTAAACTCTGGGAAAGTTTTCAGTCCAAGGGTGCCCAAACTTGGTCCTGGAGGGCTAGTGTCCTGCAGATTTTAGCTTCAACCCCAATCAGAAAAACCTGAACCAGCTAATCAAGCTCTTACTAAGCAGACAATAATGCTAGAAGCTTTCCAGCAGGTGTGTTGAGGCAAGCTGGACCTAAACTCTGCAGGACACCGGCTCTCCAGGACCGAGTTTGGGCACCCCTGTTTCAGTCAAATGATCCAGTAAGTCAGCAGTTCATAATTCCAGTCCTTACGACCCCCTTGCTCTGCATGTTTTGCATGTTTCTCCCCTGATAGCACACATACATCTTGGAGACATCTATTTGGTGTCTGCATTTACATCTGCAAGACGTATTTTTAATATTGTTTGCTCATCTGCAATACGTCTATAGGACGTTTCCTATCAGATGTCAAATAGACGTCTATTAGATGTCTTTAAGATGTTTAGTATTTAGAATGTATGTAAAGCTGAAATCTTACAGACATCTGTCAGATGTTTTCCAGAACAAGTGATCTTTAACCGCTATCTGTGTTTTATTTAATACACCTGATTCAGATAACCAGCTCGTACGAAGAGAGCTCCATGCATGAAGTGTGTTCCGATTGACATTGGCCCTAGACAGTGCCCATTGCTCCCTACTCCCTGAGCAGGAAAAATCTTTTGAAGTTTACTTCAGTTCAGAGGATTCACCCAGCAGCATACACACAGAAGAAACATACTAGACAAGTATGAAGTGTGACATCTGTAAATAAATACAATTTAAATTCACGTCTCGCACCCTTTAATGCCAATCAAATAGAACACAGACTGTATGCTCCCTTTGAACTGGAATCATGGCAGAATATCCTATGTGGTCCACTTTGCAGGGCACTTACAGCTGAATAGAACGTTTGAAGTGCTAAGAGATACATACAAAATGTGCAGAGCGGGGGTCGCGAGGACTGGAATTGAGAACCGCTGCACTAAGCCAATGTATTCGAACAAACAGTGCTAATGTGAAATTAAAACCAGGCTGATTACATCAGAGATGGCAGAGAGAATAGACACTCAAGTTGCATTTTCAGTGACTTATTCATCGTGTTTGGCTTTAAAACATGAGCTCTGTCACATTCTGTGATTTGTTTCCTCAATTGTCGCGCTGCATGAATAAACAGACCAAACATCTAAACATCCCACCACTGTATGAATCCGTGTATTGCAACTTCACTTGTATAAAATGTAAATTTTTTTTCTTTATGTGTGATTTGGTGTGCCTAAATGTATGAATTATGTGGACTCCTTATATTATTTGGTCATTTGGTGTCCCTGTCCTTGTGTACTTTTTTGGAAAGACACCTAAAATTACCCTGAAAAAAAGTTTGCAGAGAAAAGGTTTTGTGAGATTCACCTTTTAATCTGATAGTTTAATATGATAGATATAGCAAATAATGACAAATGTGTTAAACAGGATAAATGGTGCATGCGCAAATATTTATTATCTCTTGGAAACTAAAACACTGATAACTGGACCTTCCCAAACACCATCAATATAATTTTTGAATAATAATTTTACTAGATTAAAATGTACATTAAATTATAATAGAGATCAATAAAATTAATTTATATAAATGTTAAGAGATGGGGAATAAGACTAATATCTTAATTATATATGAAAACCATAGACAGAAATATATTTCTATGTGCATAGTTATTATCTAGGTGCATGTAGTTATTATCCAGAAAAGAGATTTGCCAATCAGCTAAACTAGGCTAAAAAAGAATTTGTGAAGATAAAGATGATTTCAAGAGACAGAAATTAATGTTGTCGTAATTTTAGAAACGTGAGTATAAAGAAGACTGGTTATGCAATGTAATTTAAAATTTGAGATATACTTTCTAGGCAATTCTAGAAAAAAAACTAAATAAAATAAAATAAAAAAAATAAAATAAGGGAAATATTTAATTTTAATTATTATTAATTATAAAAGGGCTAGAGCCATTAAAAATAGAGTGGTAAAACCCTGTGCTATAAAACAAACACAACAAATACTTTTATATGTCGAGCTTTATTGGTAATTTTAAAAGTAGTAACAGTATTAAAAAAACACACAAGCTAAAAATGTGGATTTTTCTGTAATATAACAGCAAATGGGATGCCAAGCACATATGGGTGTGATGGTTGGGGTGCAAATACTTTTGGGTGTTTAGTGTATATTTGAAGGAACTTACCATAGTTGGGACAGTAATGAGTGCCGCCTTCAGAGGTGCAATGCAGCTGAATCTGGGAGCGGTCATAGGTTTCCCTTAAGATAAAAGACGTGTCGCCTTTATGGGTGTTAAACTCGTACGAAAAACTATTCCACGAGTGATTTTCAAATCTGATGTAGATGTAGCGATGGATTAACCGGGCCTCCTCATAGGATGTTGTGCAGTGAGGACCGATGTATGTATACTGGGGAGCAGAATTATACATTCGTTTCCATTAGAAAAGCAGTGAAAAAAATTACACGTAAATACATACTGATATTGTTATTGTCTGGCAAATTAGAGAACAAGCTAACTAGGACAAAAGACACTAGGAAGCAGGATTATAAAATTAGAATATAACATTTAATAAATAATGCACAAAACGTCCTTACCCCTCTGTTCTGGGTGGAAAAGTGCCAGTTGTAAGGAGTCTGATTGACGACTGAAACCTTGGCACCCATGGTTCTGGATACTCTATTATATTAAAACATAAAACCTTGGTCAGTATTTAATAGTGACGGAAGACAGATAAGATAAATGTAAGAAAAAGGAAAGATTAGAAAACAACAACTGGAATGGTATTAATCATAACTAGAGTAAAAGAATAACCTGATTTCATTCCTGTGCAGAGAAGTCCATGAGTGTGAGAAGTAGATCTGCTGCTCTTTATAAACTGTCCATCAGAATGGGAGGACAGAAGGGGGCTGAGCATAACACTATTTAAGATAAATAAATATACAAATACATAAATAAATAATCTTGTTATTTAGTCATAATTCGGTAACAAGAAACCAAGAGTTAAAAATTATCACATGTGACTTTAGGTGTTTTGTACTTTGTACTTACAGTTACAAGAGACAATATTTAACCCCTTGGTTTTTGTTTAATCTGTCATCATACACTATACACAATATTTAACTCAAACACAATATTTAACTTCCATACACTGTAGTGTATGAAATCTGATTAATAAAGAACCCAGGAGTTAAATATTGTCACTGGAAACTTTAAGTGTGTGTTCTGTATTTTGTACTTATTAATAACCATTTAATATAAATATAAGATAAAGCTCACTTTGCTCATATGTGACCTTGGATCACAAAACCAGTCATAAGGGTCAATTTTTCAAAATTGAGATTTATACATCATCTGAAAGCTGAATAAATAAGCTGCATGGTTTGTTAGGATAGGACAATATTTGGTCAAGATACAACTATTTTAAAACCTGGAATCTGAGGGTGCAAAAAAATCTAAATATTGAGGAAATAGCCTTTAAAGTTGTCCAAATAAAGTATTTAACAATGTATATTACTAATCAAAAATTAAGTTTTCATATATTTACAGTAGATATTTTACAAAATATCTTCATGGAACATGATCTTTACCTAATTTCCTAATGATTATTGCCATAAAAGAAAAATCAATAATTTTGACCCATACAATGTATGTACTGCTACAAATATACCGCAGCGACTTAAGACTGGTTTTGTGGTCCAGGGTCACATATTTACAACTTCCACTTTTTGTGACTCACTTCCCTCATATTTAGAACTTCCACTTTTTGTGACTCACTTCGCTCATTTTTAGAACTTCCACTTTTTGTCAAGTGTTCAGGAAATGTCTGTCTTCAGACTTGCACGTAATAACACACCACAATTTACAGAAAACAGGAAAATAAAGAAGAGAAACTCAAACTAAAAGTTCAAATTTTAAAATATGAATGTTTTCTAATAAGCTGTTTTTGTCCTTTTCAGAAAGTGGTTTTTTTTTTCAGCCATCCATGTAGGTCTTCACACGGCTCTGATCTGCATTTCAGTTTTATCTGTAGTTCTGATGTGATTTCTAAATCCATCCTGAGATATGTCTTGTCTGATTCACTCTAATTTACACTCTGGGTAAATCGTAAGTTTGGAAGTCAGGAGCAGCAATCCATAAAGGAACTCATTATCAATATGGCATCCCGCATACATAAGGAGATTTTGTGTTTATTTTTATTAACTAAAAAAAGATGTAATGTCCACCCACTGCATGCAACAAGAGACTGATATGTTCAAGCTTACAGGGTTAATAAACATATAAGAGGTATCACTGTACTATAAAAACATCCTGCAAGTTGCAGAACTCAAAAACTTTCTTGTCAGTCTAAAAACAGCTTATATTTAAGCCAGTCTGCCAAAATGACATCTTTTGGAATGTACAACTCTCTGATGGAATAGTGTGGGTAAGCACCACCTCCGCAAAAGAAGATCAACACCTGCTTCTACATCGCCGTCTGTTTAGCCCCGCCCACCGATTCACACATTTTATGTAAATAATGATGCTCTGCAGACAAAAAGAAGCTCTGCAGTGTCAAATTGTTAAAAAAACAAAGTCTTCACATTGCCTTCCTTCTAAACCCAAAATTGGAAAAGAATTTTACTTAAGTTCCAGACCACAGTCTGTAAGAACTGTAAGCCAGCTGTCACGATCTTGGAATCGCGTCACTGCACGTCACTCCCGGATAATCGAAAATGGGCAAATAGGCGGGACGTGGGTGGAGCTGGTTGCTGAAACCATGCCCGCCTAGCGCGACAGTGGTGACAGCAGCGCCAATCCACCTGTCACTTAAGTGGCCACGCCCTAAATTATGCAGAACTTTAAGGCTTAAATTAAACGGATGAGTTATAAAAAAATTCACCCCCCTCAGAGTTGACATGAAGGGCAAAATTAGCTATATAGACCAAAACAACTTTTTGAACCAGGCTGTAAACATATTTTTTTCTGCTGTGAAGTTGGGCATTTTAACATGGGGAGTCTATGGGATTGACTCCCTTTTGCAGCCAGCCTTAGCGGCCAGTCGATGAATTGCAGTTTTAGTCACTTCCGTGTTGGCTTCAAGAAGGAGACCGGGAGGTTGCCGTAGCGTGGTAAATAAAAATAGCATGGTAAATAGCATGGTTGGAAGGTAAACAGAAACTTACTTCTTAATCATTCACTCACAGGAACAACAAACATGCAATAGTCCGTACCAGAAGTCAGTCTTTCCACCTATATACTGCCCCTGCTGCTGATTCAGGCATGTCTAGACTTGTCCAGACTTGTGTTGGGCTTTCGGACATAGCCGCCCCCAAATGTTGCTTAGGACATTTGAACGTGGCAGAAAGCACATCCTAAGTAGTAGGATTAGGGTTGTCACTATTCTCGAGTCTGGGAAGTGGGATTAACCTAGCCACCGGCCTAATGTAAGTTCGATCTTGAACCTGAACTGCAACTGTCCTTATCCGACCATCAGGTCCAGGGAAGGTACGGGTTATCTTGCCCACTGGCCAGAGGGCTCGTGGAAGTTGCGGGTCCATGATGAGCACTACCTGGTCAACCCTGAGTTTGTCGTTGTCCCTTTGCCATTTTTGTCTTTCCTGGAGACTTGGAAGGTAGTACTTGATAAATCTAGCCCAGAATTGGTCTGCAAGTATTTGACTCTGCCTCCATCTCCTGGTTGCTAGGAGATTGCTGGAGTCATAAATTACTTGTGGGAGGGATGAGTCATGACGACCCATCAACAACATGCTAGGTGTGATCGGGTCTGGGTCTGCGATATCGGATGATACACAGCCCAAAGGCTTGGCGTTCATAATGCCCTCCACTTCAGTAAGAACAGTGTGAAGGACAGTTTCAGGGACTGTCTGTTCCTTCAAGATGACCTTTAAAGCTTGTTTCACCGATTTTACTTCTCTCTCTCAAATACCGCCAAAATGTGGGGCTTTTCTGAGATTTTCTGTTCAGCCGGTGAATCTCTAGCTGTTTCAAATCGGACAACTTCTGTACCCAAGTTTGCCATCTGGTTTGTAGACTGTCTGACTCAATGAGGTCATCCCATCCCAGGTGAATTTTCCACAGGTCCTGAACGAGTATCCTAGCCTGTGTGGTGAATGGGGTTATGTAGCCGATGAGATTGTACTGCGATGCCAATACCTTGTAGATATTTCTCAAGGTTGGGTTGTGGCATTCCATTTGGCGAGGCTTGTAACCCAAGGAATCACTGAGACAGTTCCATCGCAATCCAAGTGTGCCTTCTAAGAGATCTGGAGTCTTTTGGGATAACCATAGCTCACTGCTCTGTGACCTTGCTTCTGATGGAAGGTGCTCAATGACTTCTGGCTTGTTACTGGCCCACTGACGAAGATCAAACCCTCCAGTAAGTAGCAACTGCCTTAGGCCATCCACAAGAGCTCTGACCTTGTCTATAGATTGTGTACTTTGAAGACAATTGTCTACATAGAATGACTGGGTAATGGATTCGACTAGAATGGGGTCAGTTTCACCATTGTCGTGGGCTACCTTTTGCAGAGCATATATAGCACAACAAGGACTGCATGTTGTGCCAAAAGGTAGGACTTGCCACTCATAGATCTTTGGCTGCTCAGTCCTTTGCATGTTTCTCCAAAGGAAACGCAAGATCGCCTTATCATCTGGCAGTAGGCAAACTTGGTAAAACATGCCTTTCACATCTCCGCTCACAGCTATGGGGTGCTGTCGGAAACGGAGCAGAACTCCGAGCAAAGATGGACCAAGTATGGGACCAGGAACGAGATGCTCATTTAATGACTGACCCTGATACTGAAATGAACAGTTGAACACAATCCTGTTTTTACCATTATGATTCACCATATGGCGTGGAATGTACCAGGATTCTGTGGAATTCTCAGCTTCCTGAGGGGAAATTTCTGCCATGTAGCCAGCTTGCTCTAATTTCTTCATCTCAGTGCAGTACGCTTCTGAGAGGTTTGGATCTTTGTCTAGTCTCCGTTCAGTCCTGCGAAGGGACGCCAGCACTGCTTCCTTTGGGGCGTTAAGGGTGACAGGATTCAGCCGCCTAAGCAAAGGAGTGGCATATTGTAGAATGCCGTCCACCTCTACCCTGGCAGTACGTGTTTGAAGTAGGGTGAGAGCATGTTGGTCCTGTTTGGACCTAGTGGCTGTTGTTTCATTAATGTAGGGTAGAGTGTCAGTCTGCCAAAGACGCTTAACATTCTTGAGTAGCTCAGCATTCTGAGCATCTATGGAGATGTTCAGACATTGTTGATCACAGAGAGCAGTTTGGCTGCACCCGACAGGGCCTTGGAGGGTCCAGCCAAGTCTGGTGAGAACAGCTATTGGTGCATTAGAAGGTCCCATTCGTATGGGCTGGACTGGTACAAGTAAGTGAGGCAATGGTAAGGATCGGATATGGGCATATTTGCGTTGTAGAGCAGCTATTGAATAAGAGTGTTCAGACAGTCTCAGGTTCTCTGCAGTGAAGGCATGATTAATCTGAAACTTCTTAGCTGGTCTGTTTAAAGGTGACACCGAGAAGGAAACAGATGCTCCATTTAAGTGCAGTACATCCTGACGTATTGTACGTAGGGTTAGCGTTTCAGGCACTGTGGTGAGGTTTAGATGTTTCACAGCCTGTGGCAATACAATGCTACGTTCGGAGCCGTCATCTAACACTGCATATGTCTCCATGGCTTTATCTCTGTATTGCAGTAGAACTTTAACAACCTTTAGCATCACCTTTGGAGATCAGTTGGGACGATCTAAGTAGACCTGGGTAGGGGGGACATTGACTAGAAGTACACTCTTCTGGGTCTGCAGGGCTGCTTCATGGAGAATGGTAAGGTGCAGCTCTTTACAAGTCTTGCACCTTCGCTTCAAAGTACAGTCGTCTGAAGTATGTGCCCTTCCACATTTCCAACAACGCTTCCCTTCTATTATCCACTTTATTATTTGCTCTGTGGATAGTAGCTTGAATTTAGGGCAAGAGTTTAGAAAATGATCCTTATTATTGCAATATGGACAGTATGGTTGGAACTTGGGAGTCTTAACTCTCGCTTGTCCTTGAACAGGTGAGGTACTGTTAGTTGAGTAAAGGATTGAGGTGGATCTGGCTTTGGGCCAAGCAGGTGGGTGAGGGTCCCTTTTGATTGTCCTGGTCACCTCACTTTGGTAAAGTGCTGCTGCCCTGTTTGAGATGCGCTTAGACTGAGACTTTAACTGTAGCCAGGCTGAGAAGTCTGGTAGGGTATAGGTATGGTCTGTGCCAGTCTGCAGGATGGCCATTCTGGACCTTAACTCACAGCCATTTGGGCCTTCTAGAGTCCTAAGCATTCCTACCAATGAATGGATAGATAAGGCAAAGTCATCAAAGGCTTCAGCATCTCCAAACTTTACAGTGGGAGCATTCAGTATGGCACCTAACTCACACTGGACTAGCTGGCGGGGTTGTCCATATTTATGTTGTAGTGCCTGTAGTGCAGCGGTGTACGGCCGGGGATCGTGCATGTATGCCTTGGCAAGTTGGAGTGCACTGGGGAGCTTTAAGTGATCTAGGAGCACTTGATACTTGTACTGTTCACTTAAATGCTGTTGATTATTCATTAGATTGTTCAATGCAATTTTGAGCAATGCTAAGTCACTTTCGCGTCCAGTTTCAAAGGCTGGTATGATGAGTTTTGGGATACTATAGGCAGAAGCAGCTAACATCTCTAGTCCGGGTGGCTGTGCTTGAGGTATATAGATTGCGGCCTGAGTTGGAAGGGCAGCGGATGGAACTGGAGGATGTGCTGGGGATGCCACTGAAGTGGGAGGATACAAGACTTGGTGAGACTGAGGAAGTACTGGCGCTTGTAAGGCTATAGGATCTGGCAGTGGAACTACTGAGGGATACACACTGACAGCAGGTAACTGATGGTAGGTTACAGTGGTGACAGACGGGGTTGGCTGCACTGCAACTCTAGTAGGGTAAATGAGTGAAGGACCTGGGTAGTCAGTTCTAGACTCTGAAGTGGACTGAGCTACTGCAAGAGGGGGGGATGACCATGTCACTACATTAGGTTGGTGGACATCAGCAGCGAAGTCCTGGGTGCCGGAGGTAATCTGCACCACCTGTGGTACTGGATTAGATAAAACTGGGGCCTCAGAGGTTAAAGGGGTAGAAGGTGGTGTGGAAAGTCCCTGCATTTCCTGGGCAGATGATATAAAATTATCACTAGTAGCAGCTCTCCATTGAGGTGGGCTTGCTCCAGATGCCTCGGGTAAATTGCTGATGATGCTAGATTGAGATCCGGATTTGCCAACATCATGGGTGTCCTGTGTAAGGAGCGAGGTGACTAGTCTGGCAACCTCAAGCTCATTTTGTGCCTTTTAAGATGAAGTTGTGTGTCAATTCGTTTAGCCAGGGCTTCTCTGGCCTTGAGTGCCTCTCTAGCTTGGTCATCAAGTCTCTGACATTCCCTATCTGCTGTAGCATCCTCTTCAATCTGACGTTGTAGTTCCTCTAGTTCAAGAGCTTTTAGTCTCTCCTCCAGCATGGCAGCTTGCACGTCAGAGAGAGCGTGTCTTGGAGATCGACTTGACGCACTGTGGCGTGATCTGGATGTAGCTTTGGAGACTGTACTTAGAGATGGAGATGGACTTAGAGTAATGTCTAGAATGTCTCTGTGAAGACTCCTCGGCTGGAGGAGGGGCTGATTGCAGCTGTGGAGGAAGCTGGACTTCATAATCCTCTAGATGGGTTGGAATATGACGCGGTGCGCGGTCGGACCACCGGATCTGCTGTGCTGGCAGTATCAGGATCCATCTCTACTAAGGTACCGATCCGGCTCGAAGGACCATGAACGAGCCTAAGAGATGCTCAAAGGGTTCGGTTAGGCACTAGTAGAAATGGTGGGGGGAGTTTCCGGTTAGAGAAACGGAAGCAAGAGGGCGGATCCCAGTTAGAGGGTTTATTTGGGTTATTTCTCCTTGCATGAGGTAATACATGCAAAGTGTGTGCACGTATATGCGTGGTCTACAATGAACAGAGGAAACAAAATACAATGGAAAGTTGTTAACGTAAACAGTGTTATGACTAGCATACAGAGAATTAACATTTTTTAACATTTTGCTTCAGTGTTCACTTGACTTTTTGGAGCGCAGCTGCCGAACCTCCC
>VONZ01003966.1:0-14406 GCA_012976165.1 Labeo catla | reverse complement strand
TCTAGCAACTTTGCTAATCATGCTAGAAACATGCTAGCAACTGGCTAATCATGTTAGAAACATGCTAGCAACTTTGCTAATCATGCTAGAAACATGCTAGCAACATGCTAATCATGCTATAAACATGCTAGCAACATGCTAATCATGCTATAAACATGCTAGGAACTTTGCTAATCATGCTAGAAACATGCTAACAACTTGCTAATTATCTATCTATCTATCTGACAGACTACATTCAAACTTTAAAATTTTTAAATATAAATTTCAGACTGAGAACCATCCAAACTTAAAACTTCTTAAACTTCTTAAACTATTTAAACTTTTCAAACTTTTCAAACTTTTTAAACTTTTTAAACTTTTCAAACTTTTTCAAACTTTCTGGTCCGGCTTTCTCAAGCCAACTTAAAGTTTGTCTTGACGAACTTTTTTTATCTAGTTATTATTATTCTTCTGAGACTAAAATTATCAACTCTAACTCCTCCTAGAGCTTTAACTCTACAAACTCCAAACTCAGCCCAGATCTTCAGACTGATATGGCCGGGTGTGCTATATCTTTTCTAACAGATCAGACTTCCGGTTTTCCTAAAAATGACTGTTAAAACTGGGAAAAATCCCATAGACTTACATTGACGGAATGTTCAAATGAGCCAACACTATTCAAATCCCAACTGTCAAAACTCCCAGAATCCTTTGAGACTCAATCAAACTTCCCTTCTATGTACTGTATTTCTTATCCATTCAAACTCATTCAAACTCATCTATCTATCTATCTATCTTTGGCTAGCAACCAGAAACATGCTAGCAACTTTGCTAATCATGCTAGAAACATGCTAGCGACATGCTAGTCATGCTAAAATAATGCTAGCGACATGCTAGTCATGCTAGAAACATACTAGCAACTTTGCTAATCATGTTAGAAACATGCTAGTGACATGCTAGTCATGCTACAAACATGCTAGCAACATGCTAGTCATGTTAAAAGCATGATTAGCAATTTTGCTAATCATGCTAGAAACATGCTACTGACAAGCTAATCATGCTAGCGACATGCTAATCATGTTAGAAACATGTTAGCAACTTTGCTAATCATGCTAGAAACATGCTAGCAACTTTGCTAATCATGCTAGCAACAACATGCTAGTAACTTGCTAATTGTGCTAGCAACATGTTAACCATGCTAGAAACAGACAAGCAACATGCTAGTAACTTGTTAATGTTAAAAAATGCTAACAACATGCTAGTAACTTGCTAAAAATGTTAGAATCATATTAACAACATGTTAATTATCTATCTATCTATCTATCTATCTATCTATCTGACAGACTGAATTCAGACTTTAAAACTTCAAACTATTTCAGACTGAAAATCATCCAAACTTAAAACTTTTTAAAACTTCTTAAACTTTTTAAACTTTTTTAACTTTTTAAACTTTACAAACTTTTTAAACTTTACAAACTTTCTAAAACTTTCTGCTCCGGCTTTCTCAAGCCAACTTAAAGTTTGTCTTGACGAACTTTTTTATCTAGTTATTATTATTCTTCTTCTGAGACTAAAATTTCTGACTGCTACTCCTCCTAGAGCTTTAACTCTTCAAACTCCAAACTCAGCCCAGATTTTCAAACTGATCTGACTCGAGTTGCTATATCTTTTCTAACTGATCGGACTTACGGTTTTCCTAAAAGTGACGTTTAAAACTGGGAAAAATCCCATAGACTTACATTGACGGAATGTTCAAATGAGCCAACACTTTTCAAATTCCAACTGTCAAAACTCCCAGAATCCTTTGAGCCTCAATCAAACTTCAACCATTCTATGTACTGTATTTCTAATCCATTTAAACTCATTCAAACTCATCTATCTATCTATCTATCTTCAAACCCTTACTATCTATCTATCTATCTATCTATCTATCTATCTATCATCTAACCTTATCTATCTATCTATCTATCTAGAAACATGCTAACAACATGCTAGTCATGCTAGAAACATGCTGGTCATGCTAGAAACATGCTAGCGACACGCTAGTCATGCTAGAAACATTCTAGCGACATGCTAGTCATGCCAGAAACATGCTAGCGACATGCTAGTTATGTTAGAAACATGCTAGCAACTTTGCTAATCATGCTAGAACCATGCTAGCGACATGCTAGTCATGCTAGAAACATGCTAGCAACTTTGCTAATCATGCTAGAAACATGCTAGTGACATGCTAATCATGCTAGAAACATGCTAGCAACTTTGCTAATCATGCTAGAAACATGATAGTGACATGCTAGTCATGTTAGAATCATGCTAGCGACATGCTAATCATGCTAGAAACATGCTAGCAACTTTGCTAATCATGCTAGAAACATGCTAGTGACATGCTAGTCATGCTAGAAACATGCTAGTGACATGCTAGTCATGCTAGAATCATGCTAGCAACTTTGCTAATCATGCTAGAAACATGCTAGTCATGCTAGAAACATGCTAGCGACATGCTAGTCATGCAAGAAACATGCTATCGACATGCTAATCATGCTAGAAACATGTTAACAACATGTTAGTCATGCAAGAAACATGCTAGCGACATGCTAATCATGCTAGAAACATGCTAGCAACATGCTAGTCATGTTAGAAACATGCTAGCGACATGCTAATCATGTTAGAAACATGCTAGCAACTTTGCTAATCATGTTAGAAACATGCTAGCGACATGCTAATCATGCTAGAAACATGCTAGCGACATGCTAGTCATGCTAAAAACATGCTAGCAACTTTTCTAATCATGTTAGAAACATGCTGGCAACTTTCTAATCATGTTAGAAACGTGCTAGCAACATGTTAATCATGCTAGAAACATGCTATCAGCTTGCTAATCGTGCTAGAAACAGACTAGCAACATGCTAGTAACTTGGTAATTATGTTAGAATCATCTATCTATCTATCTATCTATCTATCTGTCGATTGATAATCTGACCAATACTATCTATCTATCTATCTATCTATCTATCTGACAGACTACATTCAAACTTTAAAAATATTTCAGACTGAAAACCATCCAAACTTAAAACTTCTTAAACTTCTTAAAGTATTTAAACTTTTGAAACGTCTTAACTTTTCAAACTTTTCAAACTTTTTAAAATTTTTAAAACTTTCTGGTCCGGCTTTCTCAAGCCAACTTAAAGTTTGTCTTGACGAACTTTTTTATCTAGTTATTATTCTTCTTCTGAGACTAAAATTTCTGACTGCTACTCCTCCTAGAGCTTTAACTCTTCAAACTCCAAACTCAGCCCAGATTTTCAAACTGATCTGACTCGAGTTGCTATATCTTTTCTAACTGATCGGACTTACGGTTTTTCTAAAAATGACGTTTAAAACTGGGAAAAATCCCATAGACTTACATTGACGGAATGTTCAAATGAGCCAACACTTTTCAAATTCCAACTGTCAAAACTCCCAGAATCCTTTGAGCCTCAATCAAACTTCAACCCTTCTATGTACTGTATTTCTAATCCATTTAAACTCATTCAAACTCATCTATCTATCTATCTATCTTCAAACCCTTACTATCTATCTATCTATCTATCATCTAACCTTATCTATCTATCTATCTATCTATCTATCTAGAAACATGCTAACAACATGCTAGTCATGCTAGAAACATGCTGGTCATGCTAGAAACATGCTAGCGACACGCTAGTCATGCTAGAAACATTCTAGCGACATGCTAGTCATGCCAGAAACATGCTAGCGACATGCTAGTTATGTTAGAAACATGCTATCAACTTTGCTAATCATGCTAGAACCATGCTAGCGACATGCTAGTCATGCTAGAAACATGCTAGCAACTTTGCTAATCATGCTAGAAACATGCTAGCGCCATGCTAGTCATGCTAAAAAACATGCTAGCGACATGTTAGTCATGCTAGAAACATGTTAGCAATTTTGCTAATCATGCTAGAAACATGCTAGTGACATGCTAGTCATGCTAGAAACATGCTAGCGACATGCTAGTCATGCTAGAAACATGCTAGCAACTTTGCTAATCATGTTAAAAACATGCTAGTGACATGCTAATCATGCTAGAAACATGCTAGTCATGCTAGAAACATGCTAGCAACATGCTAGTCATGCTAGAAACATGCTAGCGACATGCTAGTCATGCAAGAAACATGCTATCGACATGCTAATCATGCTAGAAACATGTTAACAACATGTTAGTCATGCAATAAACATGCTAGCGACATGCTAATCATGCTAGAAACATGCTCGCAACATGCTAGTCATGTTAGAAACATGCTAGCGACATGCTAATCATGTTAGAAACATGCTAGCAACTTTGCTAATCATGTTAGAAACATGCTAGCGACATGCTAATCATGCTAGAAACATGCTAGCGACATGCTAGTCATGCTAAAAACATGCTAGCAACTTTGCTAATCATGTTAGAAACATACTGGCAACTTTCTAATCATGTTAGAAACGTGCTAGCAACATGTTAATCATGCTAGAAACATGCTATCAGCTTGCTAATCGTGCTAGAAACAGACTAGCAACATGCTAGTAACTTGGTAATTATGTTAGAATAATCTATCTATCTATCTATCTATCTATCTGTCGATTGATAATCTGACCAATACTATCTATCAATCTATCTATCTATCTATCTGACAGACTACATTCAAACTTTAAAAATATTTCAGACTGAAAACCATCCAAACTTAAAACTTCTTAAACTTCTTAAAGTATTTAAACTTTTGAAACGTCTTAACTTTTCAAACTTTTCAAACTTTTCAAACTTTTTAAACTTTTTAAAACTTTCTGGTCCGGCTTTCTCAAGCCAACTTAAAGTTTGTCTTGACGAACTTTTTTATCTAGTTATTATTATTCTTCTGAGACTAAAATTTCTGACTGCTACTCCTCCTAGAGCTTTAACTCTTCAAACTCCAAACTCAGCCCAGATTTTCAAACTGATCTGACTCGAGGTGCTATATCTTTTCTAACTGATCGGACTTACGGTTTTCCTAAAAATGACGTTTAAAACTGGGAAAAATCCCATAGACTTACATTGACGGAATGTTCAAATGAGCCAACACTATTTAAATCCCAACTGTCAAAATCCCCAGAATCCTTTGCGCCTCAATCAAACTTCCCTTCTATGTACTGTATTTCTAATCCATTTAAACTCATTCAAACTCATCTATCTATCTATCTATCTTCAAACCCTTACTATCTATCTATCTATCTATCTATCTATCTATCTATCATCTAACCTTATCTATCTATCTATCTATCTAGAAACATGCTAACAACATGCTAGTCATGCTAGAAACATGCTGGTCATGCTAGAAACATGCTAGCGACACGCTAGTCATGCTAGAAACATTCTAGCGACATGCTAGTCATTCCAGAAACATGCTAGCGACATGCTAGTTATGTTAGAAACATGCTAGCAACTTTGCTAATCATGCTAGAACCATGCTAGCGACATGCTAGTCATGCTAGAAACATGCTAGCAACTTTGCTAATCATGCTAGAAACATGCTAGTGACATGCTAATCATGCTAGAAACATGCTAGCAACTTTGCTAATCATGCTAGAAACATGATAGTGACATGCTAGTCATGTTAGAATCATGCTAGCGACATGCTAATCATGCTAGAAACATGCTAGCAACTTTGCTAATCATGCTAGAAACATGCTAGTGACATGCTAGTCATGCTAGAAACATGCTAGTGACATGCTAGTCATGCTAGAATCATGCTAGCAACTTTGCTAATCATGCTAGAAACATGCTAGTCATGCTAGAAACATGCTAGCGACATGCTAGTCATGCAAGAAACATGCTATCGACATGCTAATCATGCTAGAAACATGTTAACAACATGTTAGTCATGCAAGAAACATGCTAGCGACATGCTAATCATGCTAGAAACATGCTCGCAACATGCTAGTCATGTTAGAAACATGCTAGCGACATGCTAATCATGTTAGAAACATGCTAGCAACTTTGCTAATCATGTTAGAAACATGCTAGCGACATGCTAATCATGCTAGAAACATGCTAGCGACATGCTAGTCATGCTAAAAACATGCTAGCACCTTTGCTAATCATGTTAGAAACATGCTGGCAACTTTCTAATCATGTTAGAAACGTGCTAGCAACATGTTAATCATGCTAGAAACATGCTATCAGCTTGCTAATCGTGCTAAAAACAGACTAGCAACATGCTAGTAACTTGGTAATTATGTTAGAATCATCTATCTATCTATCTATCTATCTATCTATCTATCTGTCGATTGATAATCTGACCAATACTATCTATCTATCTATCTATCTGACAGACTACATTCAAACTTTAAAAATATTTCAGACTGAAAACCATCCAAACTTAAAACTTCTTAAACTTCTTAAAGTATTTAAACTTTTGAAACGTCTTAACTTTTCAAACTTTTTAAACTTTTTAAAACTTTCTGGTCCGGCGTTCTCAAGCCAACTTAAAGTTTGTCTTGACGAACTTTTTTATCTAGTTATTATTATTATTCTTCTGAGACTAAAATTTCTGACTGCTACTCCTCCTAGACCTTTAACTCTACAAACTCCAAACTCAGCCCAGATCTTCAGACTGGTCTGACTCGAGTTGCTATATCTTTTCTAACTGATTGGACTTACGGTTTTCCTAAAAATGATGTTTAAAACTGGGAAAAATCCCATAGACTTACATTGACGGAATGTTCAAATGAGCCAGCACTTTTCAAATTTCAACTGTCAAAATCCCCAGAATCCTTTGAGACTCAATCAAACTTCCCTTCTATGTACTGTATTTCTAATCCATTTAAACTCATTCCAACTCATCTATCTATCTATCTATCTATCTATCTATCTGTCTATCATCTAACCATTACTATTTATCTATCTATCTATCTATCTATCTAGCTAGCTAGCTAGCTAGCTAGCACCCTAGTAAGCCAAACCCACACAGACATATCTTCAAATCTGAATGTCATAGAGACATGGGGGTTGCTTTATATCATTCATACTGGCAAGCAGCCTTTATTGTGTCATCATTGGCAGCTTTCAAGCCACTCCCTAACAACCAAACAGAGTACCCTAGCAACCATTTAGCAAGTCCTATATCTCTACATCAGAACATCATAGAGACATGGGACTTGGTTCTTTTGACTCATGCTAGCAAATAGGAATCCTTAAGATGCTAGTCATGCTAGCAGTGAATACCTACATGCTAAAAGTGATTAGCTAAGTGCTAAATCAGGTTAAGAACATGCTAAGAACTCTACAACACTCCATAGTAATGATCTGTGACAACTAGTAATGGCCTAGCAACCACCCTAGCAACCACCCCAGTTACTCTAGCAACCGCATAGCAACACCCTAGCAACCACCCTGGACACCCTAGCAACGGCATAGCAACACCTTAGCAACCACCTTGGGTGCCCTAGCAACCACATAGCAACTCCTATAGCCACTGGACACCTAGCAGCGGCATAGCAACGCCTTAGCAACCACCCTGGGTACCTTGGCAACCAATATAGCAACCACCCGAGGTATCCACAACAGCCGCGCCGGCAACGCACTAGCAGCCACCTGTTACCCTAGCAGCAGCATGGCAACACCTTGCTTAATACACCCTAGGTACCCTATGGCCGCGTAAGCATAACCCTAGCAACCACCTGGATACCCTAGCAACGGCATGAAACACCTTAGCAAGCCACCCGGTACGCGGCGACCGGCCTAGCAGCCGCCCTGGGTACCCTAGCAACCGCGCAGCAACACTAACAACCACCTGTTGCCTGCCGCGCGGCAACACCTTAGCAACCACCCTGTGTACTAGCAACAGCCTAGCAGCCACCCTGGTTACCATAGCAACCGCGCTTAACTAACCTGTAGCAACCACCCACCGGATACCCTAAGCAGTGGCGCCAACGCCTTAACTTAACCGCCCTGGGTACCTTAGCAACCGCCCTAGCAACCACCCTGAGTACCCTAGCAACCGCATAGCAACACCCTAGCAGCCACCCCTGTTATCATGTTAATAAAATGGTAAACATGTTAGCAACATGCTAGTAAAATGCTAATCATGCTACAATCATTCTAGTAACTTGCTAATTGTTATCTATCTATCATCTAACCATTTCTATCTATCTATCTATCATCTAACCATTACTATCTATCTATCTATCTATCTATCTATCTATCAATCATCTAACCATTACTATCTATCTATCTATCTATCTATCTATCTCTGACAGACTGTATTGCCTTCAACATTCAAACTTTAACCTTTTAAAACTACTTCAGACTTCAAACTATTTCAGACTGAAAACCATCAAATCTAAAACTTTTTAAAACTTCTTAAAGTTTTTAAACTTTATAAACTTTATAAACTTTTCAAACTTTTTAAAACTTCTTAAACTTTTTAAACTTTATAAACTTTTCAAACTTTTTAAAACTTTCTGGTCCGGCTTTCTCAAGCCAACTTAAAGTTTGTCTCGACAAACTTTTTTATCTAGTTATTATTATTCTTCTGAGACTAAAATTATCAACTCTAACTCGTCCTAGGGCTTTAACTCTACAAACTCCAAACTCAGCCCAGATCTTCAGACTGATCTGAAGTTAGTTGCTATATCTCTTCTAACTGATTGGACTTACGGTTTTCCTAAAAATACCGATTAAAACTGGGAAAAATCCCATAGACTTACATTGACGGAATGTTCAAATGAGCCAACACTTTTCAAATTTCAACTGTCAAAACTCCCAGAATCCTCTGAGACTCAATCAAGCTTCCCTTCTATGTACTGTATTTCTAATCCATTCAAACTCATTCAAACTCATCTGTCTATCTATCTATCTATCTATCTATCTATCTATCTATCTATCTTTGGCTAGCATCCAGAAACATGCTAGCAACTTTGCTAATCATGCTAGAAACATGCTAGTGACATGCTAATCATGCTAGAAACATGCTAACAACATGCTAATCATGCTAGAAACATGCTAGCAACTTTGCTAATCATGCTAGAAACATGCTAGTGAGTAGTATTACAATTCACCTTACGTATCAAATATGATTTATGACCTGATTTATGACTGGATTTATGACCGAACATATGACTCTGTCATTGTTGATGGACAGGTAGACATATGTCTAGTGTGTACATGATTAGATTTATGAGTGAATTTATGTGTTTATGACCTCCTCTGTCACCCTGACAGCCATGTCACCAGAGTCCTGTCAGCCCTGAGTGACATGACAGTGCTTGTGTAAATCAAAAGATCAAACCAGATGTTAGATTTGACTTTAATTGAATTTATGAGTGAATTTATGATGTTTTATCTCATCCGCTTCCCCTGTGTTTTATGGTGTTTGCTTCTTCCAGACCTTTTGGTAACAGTCTGGGGTTTTAGGTTTCGTCCTGATTGTGGAAAAATGGCTGAGTAAATGTGTGTGTATTGCCAGCTCAAGAGGATCAGTTTGTTGTAAGATCACTACGGTATATGCTAATGTTTAGATACCAGCCTACTGGGGCCCATCTACATCTACCCCCAGTGCAAGGACACAAATCCCCTAACACAAACCCTAACACCATAAGCAGAGGCCAACGCAAAGATTCAAATGTATGATAAAGAATTAACCAAATAAACTTTTCAAAAAAAAAAAGACTTTTATTAAACTGTCACCCATCTCCTCAGCAGGACGCCTAAGTTTACTTCACCGTATTACAAATAGATCCTAAACTAATCATGACAAAACTGTGTATCGTTGGAAAGGTCTAAGACACCTAAATAGATATTTGGCCACTGTTTGTGCTACAAATTATGTAGGAAAAGTAATAGATTAAGTAATGACAAGAGCGCACCTCAAAAATCTACGTCATAACAGGAGTTCTGACCTTATTCACAAAACTTTGGGTCTGAAAATGTATCTTTTGAAAATCATTTTAAAATCAGACATTGCATTACCATGGAAAATGTACATCAAAGTCATATTACAAAATGTTTTCGTTCATGAATTATAAAAATGTAAGTTTTGGCATTTTCAAGTCTATGTTCAAAATGGGGGTGACCGTTAAAGGGTTAATAAATCTATGACATTTCTTAATTGATGAAAGTATTCATCCTGTTTTAATATTAATACAAGTAGTTTTTCATTTTAAAGATCATACCAGTTTCCTTTCAAACAAACTTCTCCTAAGCCACAGGAAAATGTTTCTTTACTTTAGTTTATTTTATTTAGTTATTCTCACTTCATTAATTTAATTTATTTATTCACTCTTTGATTTTTGTCGGTCTTAGAACTTACAACCTGTTATATCAGTTGAAAAGTGCTTATGTACATGTAGGTAGTTAAATATCAAGGTGAATGCAAATGTTTTGTTCTGCGCTACACAATAAAACGAGAGGATTTTCTTCCCGTAAGACTTGCGGACTGGTAGTTAAAACACACGTTTAGCCGCATGTAGTTAATCGTCTAAATTTAACAACTTTGCACGAAATGTAAAAAGATTGTATCGCAGTCTAATAAAACAGAGAGGCTGGTGAGTGGGGTCTACGATCATCAATGCATGTCTTATCAGATCAGCCAATGTTGTAAAACTCTAAAGATGGTTTCTGGGGGTTTGCGACTCATTTACAGTCTGATTGAGGGATCTTGCATTTTTAACTTTTTTTGTGGGGGTGTGTCAGGTGAAGCTCAGTGATCAAAACAGATATTTTTTCCAAGATGTTCAGTGATCAAAAGGGTATCTATTCCAACCATTTATGGTATACACCTGTGACCACAGCTGGGTCTACCAGTTTTGTGAATATTGCCAAAAAGTTCAGTAGGTTCAGTAAGATGTGCATTGAACCTTTTTTTACAACACACAGCTGGATCTGTGTGAGGGGCATCTGGTAAATTGTTAGGTAAGGTTGAAGAAGAAAATACTTTGTCTAAGAAAAACAGGAATGTTTATAATGTGGATCTGTTGAATGTGGTTTCAACTGATGTTCAGGATGGGGTTAGATAGATAAAGGAAAAGTCTATAACAACAAACTTAAATAGGGACAAAGGTGATTGTTTTAACAAACCGCTGTATGCTGTTGGGAAATTCTTGTTTTATTTTAGTGAATATTGTTTGTTTAGTTACATTTGTTATCTCTTTATATTCACTCCTAGATTTTTCAGTCCTCAACACAAGCACAGACACATACACAAGCACTCACACAAACACAAACATATATACAAACTCAAACACAAACTCAAACACAAAACATGCACGCAAAAACAAACAACAAACATACATGTAAACACAAATGCAAACTCGAACACAAACATACATACAAACTCAAGCACAAAATGGCAAACATAAATGCAAACGCAAACATACATGCAACTAAAACACAAACATACATGCAAACTAAAACAAACACACATGTAAACACAAACATACATTCAAATTCAAATGCAAACACAAAACATAAATGCAAACACGAACACAAACATACATACAAACTCAAACACAAAATGGTAAACATAAATGCAAACGCAAACATACATGCAAAAACAAACACAAAAAGGCAAACATAACTGCAAACACAAACATACATGCAAACTCAAATGCAAACACACACAAAGCATGCAAACTCAAACACAAAAATACATGTAAACACAAACATAAACACAAACACGCACGTAAACACAAACTGTACATTTCAAGCTCAAGTCTGGAAACACAAGGCATGGTGCAGAGCTCAAGCCCACAGAGCATACAGTCTCAAACACAAAGATGGTGAAACATGAAATGCAGGCAGGCTTGTGCGTGCAGAAACAAGCCACAAAGAGACAAAGGGCCACATGCAAGCCACAAACATTCATGCAGAGCTTAAGCACAAGATGGCAGGCATGCATTACAGAGCCTGAGCAATACATGCAAGCTAAGCCTGAAGCCTGAGCATACATGCAAACTCAAATGCAAACACAAACAAACAAACACATGCAAACACAAACATACATGCAAACTCAAACACAAAATGGCAAACATACATGCAAAAACAAACACAAAAGACAAAGACACATTGTTCTGCCTCTATTAGAGGCTGTGTACAATTTATGATGGACATTTGCATTAACCAATATTACATTTTTGTGATACTTTAATGTTCGGTATAAGTTTCATTTTCACCTGCCGCTAGGTGGCAATGTGGACTCTTATTTTGACGTGTTTTCGCGAGTGACGCATATTAGATAACGGGAAGCAGCGAACTCGTGATGCAGCGAGCCTTGACATGTTTGTGCCGCACCCTTCTTCTAAATCCTTTTGAAAGCACTGGTTGTAAGTTCATTTAAATCATTATTATGTCCAGTTTATATTGCAGAAGCGTATGTTCAGTTTAAAGGTGATGTAATCAACTATGTTTGTGATTGCCGATCTCTAATTGCACTAGTGCTCTGCATTGAGAATGCGCCTAACTAGCGATATATCTGTATTTTACTTGTTAAACGGATAAGTTTGTTACAGTTAGATAACTTTCTATATTCCTTTCATTTCATTTACAGTTTTACTCGGTTCATTGGCCGCAGAGTGATTGTGTAAACCACAATTGAACTATTAAAGGAGCAAGGCGCTCATATCCTGGCTCTTGAACAGAGTTTGGCTTGCTGTTTATTTATATTACTCGCTTCGAAAGCAAAACATATAAAGAGAACAGTATAGTAAAAAACCATGGATCAGCAGGTGCAAGAGGAACTCTTAGAAGCAAACATGCAAACTGAAGGGAGCAGAGGGAAAGAAAGGGCACCTTCAGAGGTCAGTTCTAAACGCTCATTATCTTCCTCTAAGTCTTCAGTTGCTAGTGCTGCTGCAAAAGCTAGAGCCTCAGCAGAAGCTGCACGTGCCAAGATGGCGTTCGCAAAAAGACAGCTTGAAATGAAAAAGGAGAAAGCCAGGCTGGAACAAGAAAGAGCTACGGTAGAAGCAAATCTGGAAGCATTGGAATTAGAAAGAGATGCTGCTGCTGCTCTGGCGGAAGCGGAAGTGTTAGAGGCGGCAGCAATGGAACGTGATGATAATCGCAGTGAAATAAGCACACTTTCATCACATGTGATTTCAAAGAGAACGGAGGAATATGTAAAACAGCAGACTCAGATGAGCTCAGACTTTTCTACACTACCTCTGAATATCTCTTCAGCAACCTGTGCACAAGAGTCGGCTCCACGTTTGATTGATAAGTCTCAGAGCATGAATGCTGCATATGATGGAGACACAAATACAGTTCAAGAGCGGAACAGATTATACGATAGCGAACGTCTACAGAGCACAAGATTGTCCCCATACAATCTGCCTCATTCCCTTCCGAATGCTGCATTTAAAGCATCTCCACATCAAGATCCCGCTTCAAAAAGGTGTACGGCCCAACCAGATACACGGTATTACTCTCAAAGCCAAGCCACACCTATGCTAGACTTTGCTAAATTCATAGCACGTAGAGAGCTAGTCACCACAGGGCTTACAAAGTTTGACGATAATCCAGAAAACTTCAGAGCCTGGGAGTCTTCATTTGTTAACGCTACAAAAGACTTACAGCTGTCAGCTAGTGAAGAGTTAGATTTGTTAGTTAAGTGGCTGGGGAAGGAATCGTCAGATCATGTGAGGAGGATTCGAGCAGTGTATGTTACTAATCCACAAGCTGCTCTCCAGATGTCGAGGACAAGACTTCATGAATGCTACGCCACCCCGGAAGTGATTGAAAGAGCCTTATTTACGCGCCTGGATAATTTTCTGCGTCTATCTCCGAAGGACAATGTGAAACTCAGGGAGCTTGCAGACCTACTCATGGAGATACTTGCAGCAAAAGGAGATGCATATTTACCTGGATTAGCTTACCTTGATACCCCTCGCGGTATTACTCCTATTGTGGAGAAGTTGCCATCGAGTCTGCAGGAGAAATGGCTTTACGCTGGCTCACGCTTCAAAACAAGGTCAGTTTTCCTCCATTCTCGTTCTTCACTCATTTTGTTTGCAGTGAAGCTAAAGCAAGGAATGATCCTAGTTTCAAGTTTTCAAACAGTAGCCACACAGTCGTCCTAAATGAAAGACTCCTCTATAAACATGGTGCTAGTAGAGTTCCTGTGTTGGTGCATAAGACAGATGTTTCTAAAAATGATGAGTCTGACTTAGTGAGCTTGAAAGAGGCTGTTAAAAGAGACTTGACGAAGCACTGCCCTATTCACAATAAGTCACATCCCCTGTTGAAATGTAGAGCCTTCAGGAAAAAGTCGTTGGTAGAACGCAAGAACGTTCTGAAAGAACGTAAGAGGTGTTTCAGGTGTTGCTCTCCGAATCATGTAGCCAGAGAATGTCTTGCAATCCTCAAATGTGCAGAGTGTGATTCTGATAGACATTGCACAGTAATGCATCCAGACA
>VONZ01003965.1:0-14415 GCA_012976165.1 Labeo catla | reverse complement strand
GCTGCCCTATTTATACCCGGACGTCCGGGGCGTGGTCAGCTATGCAAATCTGCACACCCAATTTTCATTGGCCTTTCTCAAAACTGTCAGAGGTGTTTGGGCTCTCAAGAGCGACCCCTAGTGTCGTACACTACTCGACACAACGTCTCCGTTCCCTCCATCAGGGAACGAGGGTTACCATACGTAACCGAGACGTTATCAGTCTATCTATCTGTCTGTCTATCTGTATTTATCTGTTCGTCCGTCTGTCTGCCTGTATATATCTTTCTGCTTGTTTGTCTGTCTATCTATCTGTCTGTCTGTATGTCTGTCTGTCTGTCTATCTGTCTATCTGTCTATCTGTCTTTCTTTCTCTCTGCCTATCACCTATCTGTCTGCAATGCTCTGTCTATCTCTATCTGTCTATGTCTCTGTCTGTCTGTCTGTCTGTCTGTCTGTCTCTGTTTATCTATCTATCTATCTATCATCTATCATCCCTGTCTATCTATGTCTGCCTATAATCTTTCTGTCTGTCTGTATCTATCTATCCATCTGTCTGTCAGTCGGTTTGTCTGTCTGCATTATATCTATCATCTATCTATCTATCATCTATGTATATCTCTGACTCTGTCTATCTCTCTATCTGTCTGTCTGTTTGTCTATATATATCATGTATATCATCTATCTATCCATCTATCTATCCATCTATCTATCCATCTATCCTATCCATCTGTAAATATCTATCCATCTATCTATCCATCTATCTATCTATCTATCTATCTATCTATCATCTGTCTATCTATGTCTGGCTATAATCTTTCTGTCTGTCTGTCTGTCATCTTTCTGTCTGTCTGTATATCTATCTATCTATCTATCTGTCTGTCAGTCAGTTTGTCTGTCTGTCTATCTCTATCTATCTATCTATCTATCTATCTATCTATCTATATATATCTCTGACTATCTGTCTATCTCTCTATCTGTCTGTCTCTGTTTGTCTATATATCATCTATCTATCTATCCATCTATCCATCTATCTATCCTATCCTATCTAATATCTATCTATCATCTGTCTATCTTTCAGTGTCTGTCTATAATCTTTCATATACTTGTCGGTTTGTCTATCTATCTTGTCTATCTGTCTATCTATCTGTCTGTCTCTGTTTGTCTATCTATCTATCATCTGTCTATCTTTCAGTGTCTGTCTATAATCTTTCTGTCTGTCTGTCAGTTTGTCTGTCTGTCTATCTATCTATCTATCTATCTATCTATCTATCTGTCTGTCTGTCTGTCTATCATCTGTCTGTCATCCGTCTGTCTGGAAAACAACAACACAAAAGTCTGTAAAAATAAAGTAGACATGTTAAAACATTGTATCTCATTATGTGAAATTACAGAAACAAAATTAATTAAAATAATTAATTCACACCCTAATTTAAAACAATTGAGTAATAGCTAACTTCCTAGCTCTTTATTTCCATCCTATTAGGATTACTTTTAATTGCAAATTATGGTGCTTATATAATTTATTAGACATGTTCAGTTGTGTCTGAGCCTAACCAATTATCACACTTTTTTTTTCCCCAAGAGTTTAAAGCTACTGCACGGTCCCGCTAACTTAGGTTGTGTCTGAGCTTAACCAGATGACATTTCTGAAAATAAGAAATCCTTTGAATTATCACACAAAAATGTGTTTCCTCCCCAAGAGTTTTAAAATGTTTGTTTCAGCTGTTTTAAAATGTTTGTTTTCATGTAAAATGTGCTATTAAATTTGAGATAATCTGTGTCTGTGAGTCTGTGAGATAATATTCCAGTTAAAGCAAGGTAGCACTTTTAATATTTTATATATTTCAATGAAATGAAAAGCCGACCTTGTTAGAGATTAAATGAAGTGTTGATCAGTCCTCTCTGCTGTTGCTCCATGACCTCCTCCAGTAAGAGGATGGCAGGAGGAGTACAGTGACGACACAAAAAAATGCAGACAGCAACTTTTTTTTTTTTAAGCGTGAGCAAGTGTGTGTGCTTACATGAGGGTGTGTCATAAAGCGTCTGAGTGTCACAGCCCTGTAATTATCTGAGGTGTAGGTTTCAGATGAGCAGCGCCACACGCGAGCGACTCTAGCACTGATGTCATGTGGAGGAGCCGGTTTTTGTTTTTCACTCAAATCTTTTTATCTCCTCTGTTCATACCCCTCCAAGGCCTTTTTGAGTTTGCAAGTGAGCATATAGAATCAGCACCCACAAACGGCTCCACATCTACACACTGTTTGACATCAAATGCAAGGCGAATTTATAACTGTGTGCCGTTCTCAACTTGTCTGCCTGTTAGGTCAACACAAAGAACAGCGTAGGAAGGGCTCCGTTCACACACTGCTTGTGTGAAAAGCTGATTGATTAGTCTTATCATTAGTCTTGTTCAATTTAGTCACACATGCCTCACACTTTCACCGGCTCACTTCAGCTCAATGGAGTCTGAGGCTTGGAGAAGAGCCAGTGGCTCAGTCCACCCATCCAAAGCATCTTTAATGACTCAAATTAAAGTTAAACTGAATGTTAGTCACTGAATATGTTTTTAAAAATACTATTTCAGTCTTTCTGTTTAATTAAATGTTACTTGCAGTTCATGAGTGAAAATTGTTTCAGCCAAATACACACCAAATATTTTTCAGTGTAGACCAGATTTTCTGAAGAAGTTGTTTGTGGTGTTTTCCATGGACAGCTCGTAATTGGTGTGTTGTGGGTGGTTGCCAGGTCATCGCTCTTGTTGTTTTGAGTATTTTTAGTGCATTGTTATGTGGTTAAAGGGATAGTTCACCCAAAAATGAAAATTCTGTCATTAATTACTCACCCTCATGTTGTTCCAAACCTCTAAGACCGTTGTTCATCTCCAGAACACAAATTAAGATATTTTTCATGAAATTTGTTGTGGTACTCTTGTGAACGCATGGCGGAGACTGACGCGAAAGATAAGAAATTGTTGAATAGTCGTTATTTTGTATTCTTTGTGCACAAAAAGCATTCTTGTAGCTTCGTAACATTACAGTTGAATGACTGATGTCACATGGACTATTTTAATGATGTCCTTACTACCTTTCTGGGTCTTTTAGGTGGTTGTTAGGATATTGTGTGATTGCTAGAGTGTAACTGGACACTTTATTAGCTTTTTGGTTCAGGAAGTATTTTTCCTGTTCATTTTCATCATACAGATTCCTCAGTAAAGGGCATTAACTAGCTCAGCTAGCTCTTAGATGAATCACAACATTACTTTAATTTGAAAAATTAAAATAAAAAAAATCAGGAAAAGGCCAAGGTCAACTTATGGTTAATTGGGGAATGAGCTATAATTATATGACTCACTGCAAATGAGTGTTTAAAAAAAAAAAAAAAAGTTTGGAGCCTATGAACTGTATAGAGAAAACAAATTAAATTTTTATTTTGCAAGAGTGACTGTTGCACTCCACAGTGTATTAGAGCAAAAACATTTTTTCAAGAATATTGAATGGATTTGCTATTATAATAAATTCTCCCGTGTGTAAGAGGTCCTGAGTGTGTCACAATCCCGGTGATCTTGCATACCTGTGTCAACCCGCTCCCACCCATCCCCACATAATCTATTAGCGTAGTGACCTATTAAGTTGAGGAATGCTTTGAGTGAACTTCCATGACCTTGTAATGGCTGAAAGCCACTAGTTCAGGATCAAAGCTAGGAGATTTGCTGCTCCGAAACCTGCCTGCGCACAGAGATCAGCTTTGTTTGTATTTGAGAAACATCCCCTTCCTCCTCTCTCTAATGCGCTCGTTAATGTGACGCACCATTTATATTTCATCATGAGAAACCCATTAAATATATTGTTTTTAATGACAAAGCGTGGGAAAACAAAAATCTTCTTTGGTCCAAGGATGGATCTTGCGTCTTGTTTTGTTTAACTCCTTCCCCATTTCTGATCATTTTCACTAATATTAAATGGCTCCTAGAATATTTTGTTGTATGAGTATCTGAATATGCAATACATCAAAATAAATAACAGAGCCTCTACTTTAAACAAATCTTTTTTCCAAGTATTCTGTTTTTATCAATACTTGAACGTAGGTAACTTTTATTTTAAAAAAGCAACATTTTGAGCAGAAAGATGAGAAAATTGCATTTATATCAAATACTACATCTTGATTATATTTAATACGATGATCAAAGCAAAGATATAGTAGATGGCTTCCATCAACACTCCCAAAGTCCTTTACCACTTCCTGGATCGATATTTCACTCAGTTTTCATTTATATGCTGTTTATTGTTGATGACCACATTATTTTTCATATGCATGTGCTTACATATGAGATCACTTATTTCTGCGTCTTCCTTGCCTGTATTTTTGATGGAGAAATTTTGGGCTCAGTTAGGAGATGCGTAATAGCACCCACGACTGTATAACAGTAAAAACACAGAAACCCGAAAAATTCTGCGTTTGGTCGAAAGCGCTGTCTTATAAATAACAGAAAATTTTGTGTTTGGCGTGAAAACGCTGTCTCATAAATAACAGAAAATTCCATGTTTGGTGGGGTAGCATTCTCATAAATAAGGGAAAATTCCGTGGCTGGGTAGCGTTCTCATAAGTAACGGAAAATTCCGTGTTTAGTAGGATAGCATTCTCATAAATAAGGGAGAATTCCGTGTTTGGTAGGGTAGCGATCTCATAAATAACGGAAAATTCCATGTTTGGTGGGGTAGCGTTCTCATAAATAAGGGAAAATTCGTGTTTGGTTGGGTAGTGTTCTCATAAATAAGGGAAAATTCTGTGTTTGGTAGGGTAGCATTCTCATAAATAGAGTGAGAATTTAGGTGTTTGGTAGGTGGCGATCTCATAAATAGCGAGGAAAATTCCATGTTTGGTGGGGTAGCGTTCTCATAAATGATGGAGAATTCCGTGTTTGGTTGGGTAGTGTTCTCATAAATAAGGAAAATTCAGTTTTTGGTGGGGTAGCATTCTCATAAATAATGGAGAATTTCGTGTTTGGTTGGGTAGCGTTCTCATAAATAACGGAAAATTCAATTTTTGGTGGGGTAGCATTCTCATAAATAACGGAAAATTCCTTGTTGTTTGGGGTAGCGTTCTCATAAATAGCGAAAAATTTTATGTTTGGTGGGGTAGCGTTCTCATGAATAACAGAAAATTCTGTGTATGGCAGGGAAGCGTTGTTTCATAAATAATGGAAAATTCTGTTTGGCAGGGAAGTGTTGTCTCATAAATAGAGAAAAAATTCAGTGTTTGGCTGGGAAAGAGTTAAATGAAAATGCCACCAGAAAAGTCATTTAGAGTGACAATTCACTCAAAAAATAGGTGGAAAACAAAGATATTTTGAAGAATGTTGGTAACCAAACAGTTTCAGGTCCCAGGTTCCTTTTTTTCTTTTTGTCCTTACTGTGGAAGCCAAATGGACCCAAAACCATTCAACAAGTAATATTTATACTGAGTTCTCATATATATATATATATATATATATATATATATATATATATATATATATATATATATATATATATATATATATATATATATATATATATATCAATATATATATATATATATATATATATAACTTGCCTATTGTCTATTCAGATGTTTAGTAAGTGTTTAATTTTTTGGTAGTTTGGAAGTCAATGGGATCTGAAACCATTTGGTTACCGACATAGTATTAAAAGAAAATTACTGTGAAAATCAATGGGATTCGAAACCATTTGGTTCCCAACATTCTTTAAAATATCTTCTCCATTTCTGTTCCTTGTAAGACAGAAATTCATACAGATTTGGAATGACATGTGGATGAGTAAATGATGACAAAATTCAATTTTGGGTGTAATATTACTTTAAGTCTGATTCATTACAATATGATCCACTTTCCCAAGGTTTCCAGGTCAAGTGGTTTTTCGCCTGAAGACCTAACGGAAGTGAGTGTATATATATTTGACCTTTTTAAAGCAGATACCTTCAGGCCAATATGCTTTGTTGTGTTTATAGCTGCTTTTATTAGGTCGAATGGTAGTTTTCATATACTTGTTTGGGTCGGGACAGATGAGAGCTGGTCTCGGATCTGTCATAAAGGGATGTTGTTCATTGGGGATGTAATTTGTCTCCCTGCTGTTCTCAGAAGTGGCTTTGACAGCACACGTTACAAACACGTTAACGTCTGCCCGGGCTGTGTTTAAAAGCTAAGGGGCTTAATTATTGACCACTTCCTTACTCGAGCTTCCGCCCCCTGAAGAAGGTGTCTACACCGTCTCTTAGGCTTTGGCAGTGTTTCAGTCAGTCTAACCTTCCTCTGTTTCCACCTCAGTGTCATTTCCAGCACATCTCAACTCTGATGTATTGTGTTTAATTGCATTCTGGGATAGAAATGATTGCTTTGGAAATTAGATTTTTGGAATAAAATAGCTGTGTTTGCTTGCGTATCATAGACTTTTTTTTTGGCTTTTTTTTTTGCCCTCTGGTGACTGTAATCAAAATGTTTTCCCTTTTTTTTTTTTTTTGAAAAGTCATAGAAATAATATTGTGGATTTTTTTATTTTGCCATTGAAGCAAATGGAAATGCAAAAATAAATAAGATAAAAAATAATGTCATGTATTCTGAATACAGACAATTAGAAAATATTTTTTGCATAATTTTGGCAAAAAAATGCTGTTTTTCTTTGTCAAAATAACCTGCACACACACTCCCAATTCATTTATGTTCCTCTCATTTCGTCAATGCATTTGGGAAACATTTTGCAGGAAAGGGCGAAAAGCCATCTGCTTCCTGAGATTCATATTATGGGATGTTTGAGCGCTAAAATGAACATCCAGCGCATTTGAACACGCTCATTTAGACCCAGTCTTGCAAAGCACATCCCCAGCTCGAAAAAAAAGAGAACGGTTTTGTGTCTCCAGACAGACTTAATGAGTTATCTCATGATGTCACCTCACTCGATTTATCATGCTAATCTGTTAATTGGGTCTTTTTTGTTTCGTTAGCTATATCCAAAACCACAATTAGTTTTGATGCAGCTGATAATTTGAAAATAATAACCGCATCATCTGTTAGCATGCCCTGATTTGTTTTTTCCTCAGGGTCAGATGAAGAATCCAAAAGCAATTAGCCATTTCTTCAAACCATATTTTGATTAAAATATAAAAATATGAGTGGGAAACAGTCCTAAGAGTCTCAGACTCTTGTCTTAAGCCCTGTTAAGTGTGCAATTAAGTATGCTTACATCATGGTCGTTTGCCGCCAGGTCGCACAAAGGCTAATATTAGTGACTCTGGTTAGAGATTACGATCGTTGACAGGTAAAGTGGAAGCAAATTGTTTTTTTTTCTTGCTTTCTTTCCTGCAGAGCAAGTGTCCCAACTTGTTCTGCTGAAAACCTGTTCAATGCCCCTTGAGTCTTCCTCCGCCCTGCGTGTTTTCGATTTGAGACTGTTACTGTAGTGCAGACTGAGCTCAGCGTCAAACACAGGTGCTCTGGGAAAACACAGGAAGTGTGCAAGGCTTGTCGTAATGTCAGCTTGTCACACAGAGTGTTTTTGCATTCAGATTTAACTGTTGCACTTGTTTGCTTAACGGTCTTTTGACACTATAAATACTCGAGTTAAAAGTAGTTAAATATTTATTTATTTATTTATTTATTTTAAGTTGTCATTTCACTGCCCTGCATCTTGCATTTTTAAACGCAAAAATGCTGCAACGTCAAAAATAGACTTAACTACAGAAACCCATTTCCGCCATGAAATTTAAATATAGGGCTGGGCGATCTCAGTATAATTTTCCTCGATAAAACGATATGAAGAGTTCGATAAATGTTCGATAAGAATTTTTATGTGCCAAAACCGGAAACGAAACAGCGCGACTCATTTGAATCGCGCCACACGGACCGTTTATCCGCTCGGACCAAAGTTCAAACTGCCGCGCTGCCTCAGCTCACTAGAGAAGATGCATTTATTATCTGGAGCGCCGAGCGCGTCGCTTCCGTTAAGGGACGTTCACATATCGCGCCTAAAAACGCGTGGAAAACGCTAGGCGCGCCGATTTCTCCTCCTTTCCAAAGCGTTCTGTAGCTTGCGCTCAGTGGCGTCTGCCGTTGCTAAGCAACCATGACCCGCACCCTGAAGACGCGGAAGTTTCATCAAAGGACGAACGGATTTCCAGCACTAAAAATCACTTGCTGTAGCTCTGCTACTAAATTTATTTAAAAATGTACAGCTATGATCAGCTGTTCCTTCATCTTGGCTGAGCTTTCAATTTTGTTACGGGAAAGGATGAAGCTAATTGGTTGAATCTTGTTACATGACCCGCGGTGCGCTTGCGGCATTTTGAAAAGTTGAGATGTTTTCATCCCGATGCGGCGCGGACGCGCCTGAAAAAAACGAGCGCGTCGCGCGGCTGCCGTTCCTCTACATTCGAAATATCGAAGCTGAGCGCGCAAAAGACCCGAGATGTGAACGGCTCCGTCACGCGAGCACTAAATAGCGCTGTGAGATCCAGTGTGAAACTCTTGAATTCAGCGATGAACACAAATGAGTCTGTGATTCAAACTAGTTTAAAGCTGTGTGCAACGAGACAGTCAGAAAGCTTTTCAATCTACACATCGCCATTATTTACCATGGATTTACTGTAGTAACACTCCCTGTACCATGGTATTCTGGCAGCAATGTGGGATATTTACATTGAACTTTTTTACAGGAGTAATGGTATATAAATATAGTATATATGTATTTGTGATTAAGCTATAGCATGTGTGCATTTATACTTAATGCTTTTATTTTTCACACAAATAGCCTATCTATAAAACCATGTAGGTATATTTTTACCATGGTATTGAGGTACCATTATGTGTGTTTTCAACTGTGTTTATCATGATTTAAAATGTATGCTTGCTACTATGGGAGACCAATGCTTTATTTTAAAAAAACTGAGTCAGAATAAATTTAACCATATAAAACTGAGGTTGCTACAATTTTTACAGATGTTACTGATTGATAATGAACAAAAATGTACCTCTGCATCCTCAAGCTACTATCAAATGTGCATTTCTAAGAGATAAAAAAGTGATATTATTATTATTATTATTATTATCATCATCATCATTATCAGACAACCCAAACCTGTTTCTTGATTTGAAAAAATATATCACTCATTAGAACATTAAGACTGTGGCAACTTTATGGGATTTTTTGGAAACTTTCTGAAAATTTCAGGAATTGCAGCCCCTTTGCAACCCTACCTGAGAGTACGATTTTCAGCAAATTTTCACTTTTGGGCGAACTATTCGCTTAATAGCATTGCCACAGAAATACAGAATTTGATAATCTCAGAGTAGAATATCCGTGTTTTCCGTGTGTATTTAGTAACTGCGGTAAATGCAACGTGTGAAAACACCTTTTTAATGAGCACATTGCACAACATTTCGAATACTTTTATCTGTGGATAAATGCGTTTTTTTTGTCATTGTTTTGGAGCACACTAGCTTACAGATAAACTTGAGGCTAACATGTCCATACATGTCCATTAGCCTTGTTTCTGACCTTTAAACCTGAACTTGAGAAAAAATGAATCCAATATGGTGGTCAGTATATTTCTAATCTGTATTTTTATTGAAATACACTGCATTTCCTTCACTAATGAGTATTGATTTTAGTTAAAGTTTAGATTAAAGTTAAAATAAGCATTAGAAATTGTGTTGTTCTCTAATGGAATGGAATGTGAATCACTATCAGATTACATTTTAAATTAGGTTATGCAGGTAGCTGCTTATGTAGACTGTAGACAGTGAGGCAGAGCACTTGATTTTGGAACAGAAAGTCCAGTGTCCTGATGTTGCCTGTATAATCCAGATAACTTGGCTTTCAGTGCAGCTCAATGTAATTAGTGATAATTGTAAAACCTGTTTGTTCTCCTTTGGATGCAATCAAACAGCACAGACATCATCTCAGCGTGTTCTGCTGATGGCGGCTGTAAATGTCAGCACTAATTTAATGGCATTTCAGCATTAGTGAAGCTAAAGAGTTCTTTAAATATAAGGAGAGACGCCATACCAGGGAGCCACTTTCGTCATTAGCTAAGAGTGGTTTTAGATGTATGGAAATCAGTCGGGCTCCATTTAAAGAGCGGAAACACCTACAGAGTGAGTAAAAATATTGAATGATGGTTGGGAAATGACATTATATGTATGTATACCCAGCATCGGTGAGGCCACACAGTTGTCTTCACCACCAGAGTTGAGAAAGACGTCCAACGCCTCATGGTCAGACATGTCCATCAGGTCCATTTGCTCCAGCATGTCCACATTCACCTCCATTGATGACATGCTTCCTATTGTCTCTGTGAACCAAAGGAAGAGCAACAACATCACTTCCTGCAACCTCACACTTCAATCATTAAGACGAATCAAGGATTTGAGTCCAGGATGAATGTTTAACACATGGAGTTCGCATCTCTGTGGACAAAGAAACCCTTCATGTGAGCTCTTGCGTCAACTCTAGCCAAATAGAAGAGCAAATTTGAATGTGTCAGATCTCATTTGGTGTACAGCGCTATGTCCTGGATTCGTCACCTTGCGGTTATGTTGACTCTGTGATGTCATTAGCGCATGCTTCACAAACACAGATTGCGGCGTGGGGCATGCCCGTCACATGTGCGTGTGTGAGCGTGACATCAGTAAGCAGGGAGGTGAACTGCGTACCTCAAGGTTGTGTAAGAGCGCAGCGGCACAGGGAGGTAGACAGCAAAGAGAGAGACATGTTAGCTCCCCTTTACAGTATTGAGACACAAACACAACTCTACACGCATACACTCAGAGTCTGTGTGTATGCTTTGAGAGAAATGACACAAAACACATTTACAACACAATTTCAGTCCATACTCCAACACTTTCCTCGTCTCGATCCTTTAAAACAGAAGATTAACAGAGAGCTGATGCATATTCCCTCCTTTTTGTACATAACAGCATTGACCAGATTGGTTGATCGTAACCTTGTCTTCTTTATGACACATTATAACACATTGGCTAATCCTAACCCCGCCTTTTTAAAGACCTAATGGCTGATCCTAGGCCCATCTTCTTAATGACTCATTGGCTGGTTTTAGCGCCACATTTTTTTTAGCAACTCACCTTCCTAATGACCAAGTGACTGATGCTAACCCCGCTTTCTTTATGACCCACTGGCTGATCCTAACCCCACCTTCCTAATAACCCACTGGCTGATCCTAGTCCCACCTTCTTAATGTCTCATTGGCTGATTTTAGCCCCTCCTTCTTTATGATCCACTAGCTAATCCTAACCCCACATTCCTAAAGATCAATTGACTGATCCTAACCCCTCCTTCCTTATGACCCCACTTTCCTAATGACCAACTATCTTATCCCAATCCCGCCATCTTTATGACCCACTGGCCTGCTCCTAACCCCAGTCCTAACCCCACCGTCTTAATGATCCCATTTCTGATGTTAGTCCCATCTTCTTTATGACCCACTGGCTGATCCTAACACCGCCTTTTTAATGACCCAATGGCTGATTTTAATCCCACCTTCTTAATGACTCATTGGCTGATTTTAGCCCCACCTTCTTTATGATTCACTAGCTAATCCTAACCAAAGTTTCTTCATGACCAGTTGGCTGATTCTAACCCTGCCTTCCTAATGACCAACTGGCTGATCCTAACCCCGCCATATTAATTACCCCATGGCTGATCTTAGTCCCATCTTCTTTATGACACTGGCTAATCAGCCCCACCTTCCTAATTACCAATTGGCTGATCCTAACCCCACCTTCTGTGTCTGATTTTACTCCCGCTTTCTTAATGACCCTATGGCTGATTTTAGTCCTGCCTTCTTTATGATCCACTGGCTGATTCCAGCGTCACCTTCTTAATGGCCCAATGACTGATCTTAGTCCCACCTTCTTTAGGACCCACTAGCTGATCCTAACCCCAATCCTAACTCCACCATCTTAATGATCCCATGGCTGATCTTAGTTCCAGCTTCTTCATGTCCGAATGGTTGATCCTAACTCAGCCTTTTTAAAGACCCAATGGCTGATTTTAATCCCACCTTCTTAGTGATTCATTGGCTGATTTTAGCCCCACCTTCTTTATGATCCACTGGCTAAACCTAACCCTGCCTTCCTAACAACCAATTGGCTGATTCTAACCCCACCTTTTTAGCAATGACCCAATGGCTGATCCTAACCCACCATCTTGGTCAGCTGGCTGATCCCACAACCCACACCTTCCTAATAACCGGTTGGCTGATGTGCTCACCTTCTTTACTTATTACTGGCTGATCCTAACCCCGCTTTCCTGCTGACCAACTGGCTGATTCTAGCAACCTTCTTGGGTAAGACCATTGGCCCGATTTTAACCCTACCGTCTTAAATACTCCATGGCTGATCCCTAGCCCGCCTTCCTAATGACCAGTTGGCACAGTCCTAACACCCAATGGCTGATCTTAGTCACCGCTTTCAACATGACCCTGTGTCTGATCTTACTCCCGCTTTCTTAATGATCCTTGGCTGATCTTGGTCCTGCCTTCTTTACCCAGTCCACTGAAGCTGATTCTAGCCTCACATCTTCTTAATGGCCCAATGGCTAATCAGCAGTCCCACCTGTAAAAGGGACCCACTGTGATCCACAACCCTACCTTTCCTATTGTCGGTGGCTGATCAATTTGCCTTCTTTAATGCCCTCTGGCTGATCCTAGCCCCCACCTTCTTAATGACCCATTGGCTAGCCCTACCTTTCCTAATGACCAATTGGCTGATCAATTGCCTTCTTTATGCCCCTCTGACTGATCCTAGCCCCACCTTCTTAATGACCCATTGGCTGGTTTTAGCCCCATCTTATTTATGACTCACTGGCTAATTTTGGCCCCACCTTCCTTATGACCCACTGGTGGATTTTAGCCTAATAACCCATTGTCTGATCTTAGCCCTTTTTTATGACTCATTGACTGATCGTTGCCGATCTTACTGACCAAATTGCTGATCCTAGCCTTGCTTTCTTTATAATCCAATGGCAGATCCTAGCACCTCCCGTCTTAAAAGGTTTGACATCAGCTGCTGATTGGTGAGATTTTCCACTTCTAGTCGAAGATGTTCCAGTGCTCCACAATATTTGCATACTTTATCATAGATTAAGTGAATTATTTCTCAGATAAACAAGATAAAAAGTCAATACATTTTTGTGCTGCTTAATGTTGGATCTGTATTTTTATCAGTTTTAATTTTGACACGATGTAATGTCAAGATTACATGAAAAGAGTTTTCAATAGTATAAAAACACAAGAGTTGTGAGCATAAGCAGAACTGTAGGCTTTTGCTAACCCCGCCCCCTAGATCACTGACTGCCTGATCGTAGCTCCGCCTCACTATTCCTCCATTTGCTGCTTCAGTGTAGTTTATCTACCATTGGATCAGCATTACCCATTGGACAACTCTCTTCTCTGCTCTTTTGTACATTTCCATGCACCATGTGTCCCCTGAGTCATTTTAGACAAATTGACCGGGTTGAAGATGAAAGCAACAGTCAGTTTATCCACTTCAGGCCTGGGAATTGCCTCAACCCTAAATCAAACATCTTGAGTGCTGTGGACCCGCCACTCTTATTTGTAATAATGAGTATTTTTGTACCAGACCATCTAAGCAGACATTTCTCAGATATATAAAAAGGCTTTGTTGAATTTTTCACAGGGATACAGCATATTTACGTTTTGGTAAATGGATTCTGTTTGTATTAGTGTCTGGCACATTTTGATCTGGTCCAGGTTTGAGCCAAGAGACTGGGCATAGCTCACCTCGTCTCTCTGCAATCTGTAGGTATCCTGTGGACAGGTAGTGCTCCATGTCCTGCTGAAAAGCCTCCTCAAAAAACTTTTGCCTGTCCTTTAGTTTTACCTGCGGCTGGACAGGTTCGGCCTCCGGTACTCTCTGAGCATGCTCCAGCTCCAGCTCCGCTGTGATTGGAGGACAAAAAGAAAGAAGTGATAAGACAAACCTATTTTAAAAGAATTTCTTACTGCTAAAGCATTCCAAAAATTTTAGTCACCCATGCAAGACAAAGTATCAGTGTCAAAGTATTCTCTGAGATATCTTCAGAGGATATAAAAAACAAAGGTTTAGATTAAATCACAGTCATTTTTCATTTAGCAAATTTGTCATACTGAGTCACAACCATGAGGCAACATTCTGAACACACACACAGTACACAGTGAGCTTTCCCAAAAGTAAATGGTTTGGACAGGACAGCAGGGGGTTGTCAGTGCTGTCCAGCAGTGATTTTCAGATCTCCGCTCTGCACAGCTTGATCTGAATCAGCACATTCACAGGTAAAAAGGTGTCCTGACATGACATAACTAGACCACATTTACCTAAAACTAGGTCTGGCGAACACGTCACAGCCCTGTGAAGTGTGCTATATG
>VONZ01003964.1:0-14415 GCA_012976165.1 Labeo catla | reverse complement strand
TGCTAATCATGCTAGAAACATGCTAGCAAACATGCTAGTCATGTTAGAAACATGCTAGCGACATGCTGATCATGTTAGAAACATGCTAGCAACTTTGCTAATCATGTTAGAAACATGCTAGCGACATGCTAGTCATGCTAGAAAAATGCTAGCGACATGCTAATCATGTTAGAAACATGCTAGCAACTTTGCTAATCATGCTAGTCATTGCTAAACCCCATGCATCTTTCTGTCGATGGATAATCTGACCAATACTATCTATCTGTCTATCTGTCTATCTATCTATCTATCTGACTGAAAACCATCCAAACTTAAAACTTCTTAAACTATTTAAACTTTTGAAACTTCTTAACTTTTGAAACTTTTTAAACTTTTTAAACTTTTTCAAACTTTCTGGTCCGGCTTTCTCAAGCCAACTTAAAGTTTGTCTTGACGAACTTTTTTATCTAGTTATTATTATTCTTCTTATCCCAAATTTTCCAAACGCTACTCCTCCTAGGGCTTTAATGCCACAAGCACCAAACTCGGCAGAGACCTGGGATAATATTGGTCCTTTGTTGCTATATCTATTTAGACTGATCAAACTTACAGTTTTCCCATAAAGAATTTTTAAGTGTTGAATATTTTCCTTAGACTTACATTGTCTGAGGAAAAAATTCCGACTTCATCTCTAACTAGTCCCAGGGCTTTAATGCCACAAACACCAAACTTGGCAGAAACCTGGAATCTAATTTTAGCTTTGTTGCTGTATCTTTTTTAGACTGATCAGACATACAGTTTTCCCATAAATAATTTGTAAAGAAAATTAAATATTTCCCATAGACTTACATTGACTGAGAAAAAATGCCTCCTCTAGAGGAGCAATACCAGAGGCGGAGTCGGCTATCTCCTCATACTTTCACTTTAAACTCGGTTAAAAATACAAATAAATACATGAATTTTATTCATACTGACAAGCTAAACCAACATATCTGATTATTATCAGGTCCATGGCTCATGAATGATGACTGTCTGGCCAGAGAAGAGTGTAAAACATCATAGATTTGTGATCGCTTCGATCAGCCATTGCTATCCGCACGCGCTCACAAAACTACATGATTTGGACGTCTTTTAAAGCGTTTTTAAAAAAATATAAACCAGCGATTTCACTTAATCCACCCACAAGAACACCGCGGTCAAGTGAGCCGCCACCTGCGAACGTCAGCCGCCATCTGGATTTGCTGCACGTCTATTAGCAGAATTACGGTACAGAGACACGAAGCGGCCAAAAAGCTGACGAACATCTATATTTCAGCGGTTAAAAATTAAATGTGCCCGAAAACAGGGGAAAAGTATTTACAAAACGTATTTATATTGTACATTATAGAAGATACACTTATATTACATTTGAATACATTATACTGTGAAGTTTTCTGAAAAAATAAAGTTTGTTCAAATACATTCTAACACTTAATGTTTGTTCCTTTTTTTCTACATGCATTATTAAAATTTCTTCAGAGTTACCATGAACATTTCAATAAATTATTTTTCTGAACAATCATGTCTCTATCTGTGTTCACGATGTTTTAGTGTAGAATTTGTACAGAAAATGAAAGGCAGTCTGTCACAATGCATTATATAACATATATATTGCTGCTTCTTGTCATTTCTGATGTGTCCTTTCATAATAATAAGAACGATAAAAGGCAAAATGTTTTTTATCATTTATCAAAAAAAGTCTTCAGAGTTAAAAGGAAATTTTCTATTCATACAAAGTCTGTGACATTGCACTGACTATTCTTTCACATTTATACATGCATTATTTAAATTCCTTCAAATCTCACAGCAAGATTTCTATTCATACTTCTTCACAATGCCCAACATTCTGTCTGTAAGAAGTTTCACGAGACTTCAGTGAAGATTTGTACAGAAAATTAATGGCAAAGTCTGTGACATAGCACTGACTATTCGTTCACATTTATACATGCATTATTTAAATTCCTTCAAATCTCACAGCAACATTTTATATTCATACTTCTTCAGAATGCCCAAGACTCTGTCTGTATCAAGTTTCACGAGATTTCACTCAAGATTTCTACAGAAAATTAATGGCAAAGTCTGTGAATGGCAGTCTGTGACATTGCACTGACCATTCTTTTACATTTATAAATTTATTTTTTTAAATTCCTTCAAATCTCACAGCAAGATTTCTATTCATACTTCTTCACAATGCCCAACACTCTGTCTGTATCAAGTTTCACGACATTTCATTCAACATTTGTACAGAAAATTAATGACAAAGTCTGTGAATGGCAAAGTCTGTGACATTGCACTGACTATTCTTTTACATTTATAAATTCATTTTTTAAATTCCTTCAAATCTCACAGCAAGATTTCTATTCATACTTCTTCACAATGCCCAACACTCTGTCTGTATCAAGTTTCATGACATTTCATTCAACATTTCTACTGAAAATTAATGACAAAGTCTGTGACATTGCACTGACCACTCTTTTACATTTATAAATTCATTTTTTAAATTCCTTCAAATCTCACAGCAACATTTCGATGCACACTTCTTCACAATGCCCAACACTCTGTCTGTATCAAGTTTCATGACATTTCAGTGAAGATTTGTACAGAAAATTAATGGCAATTTGTCACAATGCATTATATAGCACATATATTGTTATATTCTCTTATATATCCTTCAAAGATGTTGATGCCGATAGCTTTGTGGGCAGCACTGTCTTGGGTTCGAATCCCTACTTGGGGCCTTTCCTGATCCCACCCCCATGTCACTTCTTGTCATTTCTGACGTGTCCTTTCATAATAATAAGAATAATAATAAATATAGCTGCAAGCAGCAATTGCGGGGGCCAAGCACAACAGAGGCAGAATGAGGAGCTAAGCATGGCAAGGAGGAACAGACCGACTGTAACAATGAGTAACTAAAGTCATTTTAGGATGATATCAGTTGAAATGGCTGAAAAGTCATAAATACAACCAATAATTATAATTTAATGGCTTATCACTTTTGACCAATAGGTGGTGCTGTTTTCAAATTGATGTGATGTGTTCTGTGTGAGGTGACAATGACACACAAATGTTGGTGTCATTATGCCAAAGCTTTACAGAGATACAGCCTCAGAATCATTTTGGCATCAAGCCTAAAATCTGCAGTGGCGCTGTACGAAAACGGTTTACTCTATCAACACGAAATCCATAACTTTGAGTCAGGACAGTCCGAAGATGATCTGACTCAATTTTGGTGAAAATCCGATCAGCAGTCTAGGAGGAGTACGAACAAGTAGGGTTTGTACATTAATCAAAATGGCGGAAAGGAAGTTCGGCCAAGTATGGTACAATTGGTATGTATGTTGTCGGCATGACCCAAGGAATATTTTGAGACCAGTTTTATTACATTAGGCTAATGCAATCACAAGTTATTAGCATTTTTGAAAATTTCATTATTAATGTTTAATAAATGGTGTATTACTTCTGAATTGATGTGGCATGGTCAGGGTGTGGTGATAATAGCACATATAAAATTTGCTGTCAATATGTCAAGGCTTTGCAGAGATACAGCCTCAGATGTAGCTTGGCAACTTTCCAGCAAATTTGTTGATGCGCTAAACGAAAACGGTTTCGTGTATCGAAGCAAAATTCATAACTTTTTGACAGCATGGTCCGAGGATGATCCGAGTCAAATTTGGTGCAAATCATATGAACAGTCTAGGACGAGTTCGAAAAAGACGGTTTTACGAACAATTGAGAATAGCGAAAAAACTAAACCTTGCGATTTTTGAATTTTGGTGTCCATTCGACTCGGCATAAGCCAAGGAATCAGAGGAAGAAAGAGTTTTTGTTGTGTGGCTTACGGTTCAAACGTTATTAGCATAAATCTTTTGAAAGTTTGAACAAGTGGCGGCACTAGAGAGTTTGAGTTAGAGACTCCGAACTTGCTATGGTTAATGTTTGGACTGTCCTCTATAAGTGTGCAAAATTATACAACTTTCCCACAAGCGGTTCTATGGGCTGCCATAGACTTGCGGCGGAAGAGGAAGAATAATAACTCCAACGGATACAATAGGTGCCGTTGCACCTTCGGTGCTTGGCCCCTAATAATGATAAAAGACAAAATGTCTTTTATTATTTATCCAAAAAAAGTCTTTAGAGTTAACAGGAAAATTTTAGAATTTGACAGAAAATGAAAAGAAAATCTTGGTAACACTTGAAGGATTACAAATTTAAGAAACTGTTTAAAATAGGCTGATCCTAGGTTCTGACATAGCATCACGTGAAAACCTAAGGTGCAGTACATTGTATTTAGCATTTAAGGTAAATAAGATGACATCAGACAAACGATTCTCTCAAGCAAAGTTTGTAGCAAGAGGTTCCTGCCAGTTCCTGTTCTCTTATTGTAAGTCAAATGAGCCAGATTACTGAGATGTTCACCTTTTGTTTGTAATGGCTCTCGTTACCTCTGCCCAGTCTTTGAGTAGTTATGATGATTGGATTAGGACTGGTGTAAATGGTGCAGGCTGCTATACCTGAATACATCATTTGCATGCTTTGTTTGGGGTTGTCACCCAAGGTGCTTTGTCTCCAGATCTAAGCACTGCCCCCTAAATGTATATAAACTACAATGTATCACTGCCTTAGTAAGACCACTTTTTGAAGACTGCAGTGCAGAGCAGCGAGTATCTGAATAAAGAGAAACTTCTGCTTCAAGATATCCAAAAACGTCTCCTGGTCTCTAAGAAAAAAATTTACCACACTTTACAATATGTGTACAAAAATATGCATTAATTCATGCTTAATTAATGCACAGATAATCACGAGTTAATGTATAATTCATGATGCACTAAAGCATTTATTAATGATTACTACATCAGCAACAATTGAACATTCTGTATGATTCATTGATTAAGTTATCATTAAATTGTTATTAGTAAACACATGCTAAATTCATATGTTAATTACCACTGTGTTCAAAGCTATGTACTTCAACTTCCAGTTGTCTTTAAATACTCATTAGTTAATGATTTGCAAATGTATCATTATATTGTGACTTTACTTGTTGAGGCACATGACTAACTAACTAATTGTAAATCCATAACCACAATGACATATTACTTAACAATTACTTACTAATTCTGTGCCTCAACAAGTAAAGTCATAACATAATGATACATTTGCAAATCATTAACTAATGAGTATTTAAAGCAGACAACTGAAAGTTGAAGTACATAGCTTTGAACACTGTGGTAATTAACATATGAATTTACATCATTAGTTAATGAAATAAGTGATAAAGGAAATTAATGCATTATGACACATTTATTATTACTTAATCTATGAATCATACAGAATGTTCAATTGTTGCTGATGAAGGAATCATTAATAAATGCTTTAGTGCATCATGAATTATACATTAACTCGTGATTATCTGTGCATTAATTAAGCAAGAATTAATGCATATTTTTGTACACATATTGTAAAGTGTTACCAAGACTTTCTTTTCATTTTCTGTCAAATTCAACAATTTTCCTGTTATCTCAAAAGACTTTTTTTGATAAATAATGAAAGACATTTTGCCTTTTATCATCATTATTATTATTATGAAAGGACACGTCAGAAATGACAAGAAGTGACATGGGGGTGGGATCAGGAAAGGCCCCGAGTGGGGATTCAAACCCAAGACAGTGCTGCCCACAAAGCTATCGGCATCAACATCTTTGAAGGATATATCAGAGAATATAACAATATACAGGTGCTGGTCATATAATTAGAATATCTTCAAAAAGTTGATTTATTTCACCAATTCCATTCAAGAAGTGAAACTTGTATAATGTATACATTCATTCCACACAGACTGATATATTTCAAGTGTTTATGTCTTTTACTTTTGATGATTATAACTGACAACTAATGAAAACCCCAAATTCAGTATCTTAGAAAATTAGAATATTACTTAAGACCAATACAAAGAAAGGATTTTTAGAAATCTTGGCCAGCTGAAAAGTATGAACATGAAAAGTATGAGCATGTACAGCACTCAATACTTAGTTGGGGCTCCTTTTGTCTGAATTACTGCAGCAGTGCGGCGTGGCATGGAGTCGATCAGTCTGTGGCACTGCTCAGGTTTTATGAGAGTCCAGGTTGCTCTGATAGTGGCCTTCAGCTCTTCTGCATTGTTGGGTCTGGCATATCACATCTTCCTCTTCACAATACACCATAGATTTTCTATGGGGTTAAGGTCAGGCGAGTTTGCTGGCCAATTAAGAACAGGGATACCATGGTCCTTAAACCAGGTACTGGTAGCTTTGGCACTGTGTGCAGGTGCCAAGTCCTGTTGGAAAATGAAATCTGAATCTCCATAAAGTTGGTCAGCAGCAGGAAGCATGAAGTGCTCAAAAACGTCCTGGTATACAGCTGCGTTGACCTTGGACCTCAGAAAACACAGTGGAGCAACACCAGCAGATGACATGGCACCCCAAACCATCACTGACTGTGGAAACTTTACACTGGACCTCAAGCAATGTGGGTTCTGTGCCTCTCCTCTCTTCCTCCAGACTCTGGGACCCTGATTTCCAAAGGAAATGCAAAATTTACTTTCATCAGAGAACATAACTTTGGACCACTCAGCAGCAGTCCAGTCCTTTTTGTCTTTAGTCCAGGCGAGACGCTTCTGACGCTGTCTGTTGTTCAAGAGTGTCTTGACACAAGGAATGCGACAGCTGAAACCCATGTCTTGCAGACGTCTGTGTGTAGTGGTTCTTTAAGCACTGACTCCAGCTGCAGTCCACTCTTTGTGAATTTCCTCCATATTTTTGAACGGGTTTTGTTTCAATTCTCTCCAGGGTGCGATTATCCCTATTGCTTGTACATTTTTTCTACCACATCTTTTCCTTCCCTTCGCCTCTCTGTTAATGTGCTTGGACACAGAGCTCTGTGAACAGCCTCTTTTGCAATGACCTTTTGTGTCTTGCCCTCCTTGAGCAAGGTGTCAGTGGTCGTCTTTTGGAAACTGTCAAATCATCAGTCTTCCCCATGATTATGTAGCCTACAGAATTAGACTGAGAGACCATTTAAAGGCCTTTGCAGGTGTTTTGAGTTAATTAGCTGCTTAGAGTGTGGTACCACATCTCTTCAATACTGAACCTTTTCACAATATTCTAATTTTCTGAGATACTGAATTTGGGCTTTTCATTAGTTGTTAGTTATAATCATCAAAATTAAAAGAAATAAACACTTGAAATATATCAGTCTCTGTGGAATGAATGTATGCATTATACAAGTTTCACTTCTTGAATGGAATTAGTGAAATCAATGTACTTTTTGAAGATATTCTAATTATATGACCAGCACCTGTATATGCTATATAATGCATTGTGTCAAATTGCCATTAATTTTCTGTACAAATCTTGAGTGAAATCTCGTGAAACTTGATACAGACAGAGTCTTGGGCATTCTGAAGAAGTCTAAATATAAAATGTTGCTGTGAGATTTGAAGGAATTTAAATAATGCATGTATAAATGTGAAAGAATAGTCAGTGCAATGTCACAGACTTTGCCATTAATTTTCTGTACAAATCTTCACTGAAGTCTCGTGAAACTTGATACAGACAGAGTGTTGGGCATTCTGAAGAAGTATGAATAGAAGTCTTGCTGTGAGATTTGAAGGAATTTAAAAAATGAATTTATAAATGTAAAAGAGTGGTCAGTGCAATGTCACAGACTTTGCCATTAATATTCTGTAGAAATCTTGAGTGAAATCTCGTGAAACTTGATACAGACAGAGTGTTGGGCATTGTGAAGAAGTATGAATAGAAATCTTGCTGTGAGATTTGAAGGAATTTAAAAAAAGAATTTATAAATGTAAAAGAATAGTCAGTGCAATGTCACAGACTTTGCCATTGACAGACTTTGCCATTAATTTTCTGTACAAATCTTCACTGAAATGTCATGAAACTTGATACAGACAGAGTGTTGGGCATTGTGAAGAAGTCTGAATAGAAATCTTGCTGTGAGATTTGAAGGAATTTAAAAAAATAATGTATAAATGTAAAAGAGTGGTCAGTGCAATGTCACAGACTTTGTCATTAATTTTCTGTACAAAACTTCACTGAAATCTCGTGAAACTTGATACAGACAGAGTGTTGGGCATTGTGAAGAAGTATGAATAGAAATCTTGCTGTGAGATTTGAAGGAATTTAAATAATGCATTTATAAATGTAAAAGAATGGTCAGTGCAATGTCACAGACTTTGTATGAATAGAAAATGTCCTGTTAACTCTGAAGACTTTTTTTGATAAATGATAAAAAACATTTTGCCTTTTATCGTTATTATTATTATGAAAGGACACATCAGAAATGACAAGAAGCAACAATATATATGCTATATAATGCATTGTGACAGACTGCCATTCATTTTCTGTACAAATTCTACACTAAAACATTGTGAACACAGATAGAGACATGATTGTTCAGAAAAAGAATTTATTGAAATGTTCATGGTAACTCTGAAGAAATTTTAATAATGCATGTAGAAAAAAAGGAACAAACATTAAGTGTTAGAATGTATTTTAACAAACTTTATTTTTTCAGAAAACTTCACAGTATAATGTATTCGAATGCAATATAAGTGTATCTTCTATAATGTACAATATAAATACGTTTTGTAAATACTTTTTCCCTGTTTTCGGGCACATTTAATTTTTAACCGCTGAAATATTGATGTTCGTCTGCTTTTTGGCCGCTTCGTGTCTCCGTACCGTAATTCCGCTAATAGACGTGCAGAAAATCCAGATGGTGACTGGCGGATTAGCAGTGTGACTCCTTGACAGCGGTTTGTTGCACGTCTTAAAGTCTTATAAATAAAACTACTCCAGCGATACAACACAATAATACTAGAAGAACATATTAAAGAGGTAAAATGAATGCTTTTGACGTGTTCTGTGTGTAAATGCATAGCAACGCGCCAGAGCTTGATCGCTGCCCTGCTTCCGTACTCAGAAAAATAAATAAGTTGAAGCTTTTAAAGGCTTTTAAATAAAAACACTCCAGCGATACAACACAATAATAATAGAAGAACATATTAAAAAAGTTAAAATGAGCACTTATAAATGCCTGTGATATTTTTCGTTGAACTTGCAGAGCAACGCGCTGCAGCTCGCTGTTCTCAGTCCTCGCTGACTAATCTACATCATTTACAGCTGTTTTAAAGGCTTTTAAATGAAAACACTCCAGCGATAGAACACAATAATAATAGAAGAACATATTAAAGAGGTAAAATGAGCACTCATAATGCCTATATGATCATTTTAGATTGAACTTCACCCAGAGCAGCGGCGGCTGCTGTTCTACATCGTGCTGACTAATCTGCATAATTTACAGCTGTTTTAAAGGCTTTTAAATGAAAACACTCCAGCGATAGAACACAATAATAATAGAAGAACAAATTAAAAAGGGGAAAATGAGTTCTTTTAAATGCCTGTGACATATTTTGTCTTAAACTTGCAGAGCAACGGGTCGCTGCGCTCTGTCCGTGCTGACTAATCTACATTATTTACAGCTGTTTTAAAGGCTTTTAAATGAAAACACTCCAGCGAAAGAACATATTAAAAATGTGAAAAATGCTGTTTTTTAGATTTTCTGTAATTAAATGTATTTATTGCTCTAACAAGAATCAATATTTCATGAAAACTATGCAATGTTAATATGATTCAGAGATGAAGGCAATAATGGTAATGTTGTCCACTAGAGGGGGCCACAGGATAACTAATCCTTCAAGATCTCAAATCAAACACTATTTTTACAGTGTTTCATTTAGATGACAGAACTTTGAAATAGCAAACAGGGAAAACAATTACAAGCATATAAAAACAATACAAATAATTATTTCACACCCAGCTAACCAACTCTGTTGAACCTGTTGTCATAGCCTAGTCTGCTTTTTTATTAGAAAATGAAATGGTAAGGGCGCATTTTCACAGCGGGGCAGCTCGAGAACGCCGGACACACAAGTGCTCTGGCTCTTTTGCCCCAAGGCTGCCCGGGTTGGCTCTCCAATGGTTGGCATTTAAAGTTTGTTTTCGAACTTTAGTTTCTAGTTATAATTATTATTCTGAGACTAAAATTTCTTACTGCTACTCCTCCTAGAGCTTTAACTCTACAAACTCCAAACTCAGCCCAGATCTTCAGACTGATTTGACTTGAGTTGCTATATCTTTTCTAACTGATCGGACTTACGGTTTTCCTAAAACTGGTGATTAAAACTGAGAAAAATCTGATAGACTTACATTGACGGAATGTTCAAATGAGCCAAGACTATTCAAACTCATCTATTTTTCTAATCATGCTAGAAACATGCTAGCAACTTGCTAATCATGCTAAAAACAGGCTAGCAACTTCCTAATCATGATAGAAACATGCTAGCGACTTGCTAATCATGCTAGAAACATGCTAACAACTTGCTAATCATGTTAACAACATGCTATTAACATGTTAATCATCATAGAATCATGCTAGTAACTTGCTAATCGTGCTAGAATCATGTTAGAAACATGTTACCAACCAGGAGACGTTTTGGATATCTTGAAGCAGAAGTTTCTCTTTATTCAGATACTCACTGCTTAGCGCTGCAGTCATCAAAGTCGTCGTCTAACTAAGGCAGTGATACATTGTAGTTTATATATTTAGGGGGCAGTGCTTAGATCTGACAAAGCACCTGGGTGACAACCCCAAACAAAGCATGCAAATGAAGTATTCGGGTATAGCAGCCTGCACCATTTACACCAGTCCTAATCCAATCATCATAACTACTCAAAGACTGGGCAGAGGTACCAAGAGCCATTACAAACAAAAGGTGAACATCTCAGTAATCTGGCTCATTTGACTTACAATAAGAGAACAGGAACTGGCAGGAACCTCTTGCTACAAACTTTGCTTGAGAAAATCATTTGTCTGATGTCATCATATTTACCTTAAATGCTAAATACAATGCACTGCACCTTAGGTTTTCACATGATGCTATGTCAGAACATATATCAGCATATTTTAAACGGTTTCTTAAATTTGTAATCCTTCACTAGCAACATACTATTAACATGCTAATCATGCTAACAACATGCAAATAACCTGCTAATGATGTTGGTAACATGGTAGTAACTTGCTAATCATGCTAGAATCATGATAGCAATGTGCTATTAACTTGCTAATCATGCTAACAACATGGTAGCAACATGCTAATCATGTTAGAAATATGCTAGTAATTTGTTAATCATGCTACAGTCATGCTAGCAACCTGTTACAGTTTTTCTAACACACTTGCTAAAACACTATAACTAATCTTTTGAACTAAAATTTCAAAACCATAATGCCATTTTTCAGAAAGCACACCCTGTTCCCTGGACAATAAACACAATTCCCCTGATTTGACACTGCTTGAACGGTTACTGCAAAACTCTACACACAAATCCCTACATTTCTCAGTGCTTACATCATGTGTTCATTTAGAAAGCACTATCATTCAATATTGTTCACTCAAGTCTGCAAAGTTTGAGCTCAATTAGCACACAATTACCCAAGTGGAAACACTAGGAGTCAACATTTATCACACACCAATGAGAACCTTTGAGAAGCTTTGATGGAGATAAAAGGGCCAAAGTCAGCTTATAAAAGGGCCAAAGTCAGCTTACAGTTTGGTGCATTTCTCAGATCAGAAATGAAATTCTCAAAACTACTTGTCCAGGCTGCACATCATCTAGTCATTTGTGCACATCATAAAATGTTTCTAATTTTTTTGAACAAGCTTTTTAAACTTTTCAAACTTTTTGTTCCGGTTTTCTTAAGCCAACTTAAAGTTTGTCTTGCCAAACTTTTTTTTTTTATTTTTTTTTTTTTAAATCTAGTTTACATATAATATATGATATGATCAGCAGTGTGATATGACTCAATATCGGTGTCCTCATACAGCTGTGCTAATATTTCCTGCACGTGTGATATTAATAATCGTGTTTAGTGATATTGCTCACATAAGTTCAAAGGTCTAAAATATAATTTCCCCCGTGCTCTGAAATGCTGAAGATAAACCATTTTCATCTCACAGGCAAAAGTGAATCTTACTGTCAGGACAGAAAGGACCCAAGAGCGGATGAGGCAGAGAATAGTTTTATTAGCCAGTACGCTGGCAAAAAATGGATAAGCAAAAATAGTCCGTAAACAGAATAAAGCACAGTTCCAAAATCCAAAAATCCAGAAATAATCCAAACCCCGTCCGGGCAGAGCGCTCAGCCTCCGTCAGCGCCAGAAGAGAAGGGCAACGAATCCGAATCAGCAGGCAGGAGAATAGTCGAGAGAAGCAGGGTCGAGAGAGGTGCAGACAGAGATGTGGACGGTAGCCAGAAACAGCGTCGAAAACCAGAGCACGGGTCAGGTCCACAGAGACAATCCGAGAAGAGCGAGCACTACGGGCAGAGCAAACGTTACACCAACTGGGCAGAGAAGAATCAAAATTCACTTGACTAGACTGGAGACAAACAAAAGAAGATCTCGCAAAATCCCAGATCACACTGACACAATACAAAGAGAACAGCCAGGAGAAATAGACCGACTAATTAAAAGGTGAGGCGAAGCAGGTGCGCCAAACAAGCGGCGCGCTGATTGCAGAGGACAATCAGCTGGCGCCGGAACAAACAGAGAAACCCCAAAAGATAACCGAGGGGGAGAGAGAGAAAGAAACCCAAACGAATAAAACAGGATAAAAATGAGACAAAACGAATAAAACGAAAAAACACAATAAAAATAGAAAAAAAACCCAGCAAAACGGATAGATCATACCCGAGTCCTGACACTTACATACTGCAAATATGATGAGTATAAATAAAATAAATTACCTATAGAGTGATGTATACATCTAATCGATTGTGAATATGTTGCTGTGTAAGTCAGTGAATCTCAGTATCTGCATTAATATAATCACTCCTCTGTTTTCAGGATTCTTTATTGTTGCAGTTTTACCAGTCTTTCTCACAGCTACAAGATACAATTGGGATGTTATATGTGGTCAACAGATGGGCTGTAAGTGTTTGATGAATTATAATCTGATCATCTTCACAGATGTTGAGTGTTAAATGAAAATAAATGCATAGTGATTTTTAGAGTTGGGGTACTCGGACTCGCACTCGGACTCGAGTCCGGTCTCGAGTACAATGTTTAGGCGACTCGGACTTGTCACAGACTCGGAAAATTGTCACAGACTCAGAAAATATCCCGAGTCCGTCCGAGTCCAGAGACAGTTGACGGAAATGTCACTGACTCGATGCATTATCACGAAAGTCTTGTCCAGTAAACTACTTGAAAGACGACGGGTTTATGTGCGCACTAGAGATGCGCGGATGAGCTCAAACGTCACCCGAATCCGCAGCTTCAAATAAATTATCCGCCCGCCGCCCACCCGCACCTATATCTTTCTCTGATTTAGATAACCGCACCCGATCGTCGTTTACGATTATTCTAATTCTTAGTTTTGCATGATGATATGATGAATGGATGGTTTGTTTTTAACAGCAGATTGATTCAGCTGATCTGCACATCGCTGCACACTTATATAAGCTTAATCGTTCGTGCTTTTAAAACAAATCCGCGCTAAAAAGCCTAAAAACCTTAACTGACATCTGGACTCTCCGCAATCTCTGATGAAATCAGTTGGGTGTTTGAACGCCTACTGGATCCTTGGACAAAAGATTACAGGGGATCACCAGTTTAAGAAATCATAAACATACTGACAGATCATAAAAATCTAATTCTTGTCATTTTTAAGGTATTGTTTTCGTTATAATGTACTGATTCAAATTAGTAATCAATAATAATTGTTAATTTTACTACTCTGCAAATCTGGTGCTGGCCCGGACAGAGCGGGCGCGGGCGCATCAGGCGCAATCATCAAACATATTTCAAAGGAAGCCGGCGCCACATTTCCTACCGTCCTTACTATGTGTTTTGAGCGAATATTTGCATTTATTCACATACGACTGAATTAGAAATGGTGGCCTGTCATGATTTTGGCTAATGCAGGACACTACTGAATGATGCGCATCAGAGTGAATTTAGAAGTGGGTGTACGCAAAGCCGACGGATTAAAAAATGATTATCCGCAGGTAATGCACTACACCTCTAAATATTACCCTACTCAGTAGCATTAACCCTTTCACACGTGAGTTTAAAATATTCTAGCTGAGCTCCCAGAGTGAGTTTTTTAGGCGACCGTTATTTAGAACGTATAGCCTTATTGTTTCCATGGCGAACGCGTCGTGTTTGTCACGTGACACAACACAGCCACAATAGCGCTGTAGTACACATGTATTACTTTTATATAGTTTTTCCTTTTTTATTATTAATATTCACAAACGTGCCGACTGTATTATGAAA
>VONZ01003963.1:0-14434 GCA_012976165.1 Labeo catla | reverse complement strand
CTATTAGGTTCATTTGCACTCCTAACAGTGATTTGAATTCGCTATCTGACCACAAAGGAGTTGCGAGACCACCTTTTTCAGTTGTGGGAATCAGCCTAGCGTTCTTTCTAACCATTTTGTGAGTTTCTTTGTTACCACACAATCACAACACTAAAACTTCTCTGATCAACAGAGGGTACGCTTGTTAACACAGATCAACTATAGTTAACCTTTCCTGAATTAACAGAAGACAACACAAACTACCAGCACTTTACACTAGTCTTCTCTGCCTAAACAGAGGGTAACAGATATTAGCACTTTACGCTAAACTTTTCTCTCTGAAGAGAGGATCAACAATTCTTCTCTGCCGAAACAAAGGATAACAGATATTAGCACGTAATGCTAATCTTCTCTACCTGAAATAGAGGATAACTGATATTAGCACATAATGCTAATCTTCTCTACCTGAAATAGAGGATAACTGATATTAGCACGTAATGCTAATCTTCTCTACCTGAAATAGAGGATAACTTGTCTGTTAAACAAACCCTGCAGCTGTTTGTTAACACTTCTCTGGCAGCGCAGAGGATAACCACATGTACTGGCTTCTAATGGTTCTTTTGGATAGAGTGATACTCACCAACCCTTGGTACAGAAAGATTCAGTCTGGAACGAAGTCAGATCTTTGTTGAGCTTGTTGAGCTTCAATCTGGATTCAGGTGAGGAGCTCTATCCGGGGCACGGCACCAAAACTGTTGGAAACTCCGAAGCGAAGACCAGGAGACTCTTGGGTATCTTCAGCAGAATTCTTTATTGAGAAATGCGCTGCGTAGCTCTGCAGTCCTCAAAAGTCTGACAATATCTCAGCACAGCAAAGTATATAGGTTTGAAGGAGGCGGAGTACATAGAGGTGGAATCAATCTAAACAAAGCATGCAAATGTGATACAGGAAATCAGCCCAATAAAAGATTTTTCCCAGCCTTGATCTATTTAGCATACAAGTGTCATTCAAATGCAAAGGTGCTAAACAAAAGGCACGGTTGTACCTTGAGCTTAGACTTCACACTTAACTTGGGAAACCTGCCAGATGCTCAGGAAATGTATAAAGACAAAAGGTTACTGTCTCGGGGCTTGGGCTGTCTGCTAAATCACAATACACATAACCTTTTAGAAATTTGTAATCCAACACTGGCAAACTGTTGTCTTTAATCCCCACCTTAATAATCAACTTGGCCTAGTGTTAAGGATGGGAGCGCATCCTGACGGCGGGTATTGAGCTTGTCAGTATGCGCTACCCCTCTGTTGGAGCAGCTTTATTAATGTACCGACAGCAAGTATGTCTTCTGCATGCAGTAGCCAGAGCCTGGTTCCTTTCTAAAAGCTAAGGAGACCAGAGCCTGGTCTGTACTTGGGTGGCTGACCAATATGAGAAGACCTAGTTTGCTGCTGGGCCCAGTTATTATTTGGCCGACCAGCAGGGGGCGCTCATCCCTGACAGATATGCAATCAACTTGACCTACTGTTTAAGATGGTAGCGCATCCTGACGGCCATATTGAGGCTATCAGGACGCGCTACACCTCTATTAGAGCATGTCTATCAGCAGGGTTTGAAAAATCATGTCCCTTGCCTGCGGGAGACAGAATATGGTTACTCAGTAAAGCTAAGCAGGCCCCAGCATGGTCTGTTTATGCATGTGAGACCAATTAGAGAAGACATAGGCTGCTGTTTCTGTTTTTTTTTCTACCAACTGTAAATGAATGGAGCTTATGATCAACAGGTCCTTGTAAAAAGGAGCATCCTTCAGCTGAGGAAATAAACTGACTTCCTGACAAACTGCTGTCCTTAATCCCCACCTTAATAATCAACTTGGCCTAGTGTTAAGCATGGTAGCTCATCCTGACGGCGGGTACTGAGGTTGTCACTATGCGCTACCCCTCTGTTGGAGCAGCTTTATTAGGGTACCGACAGCAAGTATGTCTTCTGCATGCAGTAGCCAGAGCCTGGTTCCTATCTAAAAGCTAAGGAGACCAGAGCCTGGTCTGTACTTGGCTGGCTGACCAATATGAGAAGACCTAGCGTGCTGCTGGGGCCAGTTATTATTGGGCCGACCAGCAGGGGGCGCTCATGCCTGACATGTATGCAATCAACTTGAACTACTGTTTAAGATGGTAGCGCATCCTGACGGCCATATTGAGGCTATCAGGACGCGCTACACCTCTATTAGAGCATGTCTATCAGTTGCTTCTGAAAATCATGTACCTTGCCAGTGGGAGCCAGAATCTGATTTCACAATAAAGCTAAGTAGGCCCCAGCATGGTCTGTTTATGGATGGGAGACCAATTAGAGAAGGCTTAGGCTGCTGTTTCTGTTTTTTTTTTTCTACAGACTGTAAAAAGAATGGAGCTTTTGATCAAACGGCCCTTGTAAAAAGGAGCATCTTTCAGCTCAGGAAATAAACTTACTTACTGACAAACTGTTGTCCTTAATCCCCACGTTAATAATCAACTTGGCCCAGTGTTAAGGATGGTAGCGCATCCTGACGGCGGGTATTGAGCTTGTCAGTATGCCCTACACCTCTGTTGGAACAGCTTTATTAAGGTACCGACAGCAAGTGTGTCTTCTGCATGCAGTAGCCAGAGCATGGTTCCTTTCTAAAAGCTAAGGAGACCAGAGCCTGGTCTGTACTTGGGTGGCTGACCAATGTGAGAAGACCTAGCATGCTGCTGGGGCCAGTTATTATTTGGCCGACCAGCAGGGGGCGCTCATCCCTGACATATATGCAATCGACTTGACCTACTGTTTAAGATGGTAGCGCATCCTGACGGCCATATTGAGGCTATCAGGATGCGCTACCCCTCTATTAGAGCATATCTACCAGCTAGCTCTGAAAAAGCATGTCCCTTGCCTGTGGGAGTCAGAATATGGTTTCTCAGTAAAACTAAGCAGGCCCCAGTATGGTCTATTTAAGGATGGGAGACCAATTAGAGAAGGCTTAGGCTGCTGTTTCTGTTTTTTTTTTCTACAGACTGTAAAAAGAATGGAGATTTTGATCAAGTGGTCATTGTAAAAAGGAGCATCCTTCAGCTGAGGAAATAAACTGGCTTCCTGACAAACTGTTGTCCTTAATCCCCACCTTAATAATCAACTTGGCCCAGTGTTAAGGATGATAGCGCATCCTGACAGCGGGTATTGAGCTTGTCAGCATGCCCTACCCCTCTGTTGGAGCAGCTTTATTAATGTAGCGACAGCAAGTATGTCTTCTGCATGCAGTAGCCAGAGCCTGGTTCCTTTCTAAAAGCTAAGGAGACCAGAGCCTGGTCTGTACTTGGGTGGCTGACCAATATGAGAAGACCTAGTGTGCTGCTAAGGCTAGTTATTATTTGGCCGACCAGCAGGGGGCGCTCATCCCTGACACGTATGCATAAAACTTGATCTACTGTTTAAGATGGTAGCGCATCCTGACGGCCATATTAAGGCTATCAGGATGCGCTACCCCTCTATTAGAGCATGTCTATCAGCTGGGTCTGCAAAATCATGTCCCTTGCCTGCGTGAGACAGAATACGGTTACTCCGTAAAGCTAAGCAGGCCCCAACATGGTTTGTTTATGGATGGGAGACCAATTAGAGAAGGCTTAGGCTGCTTTTTCTGTTTTTTTTTTCTACAGACTGTAAAAAGAATGGAGCTTTTGATCAAACGGCCCTTGTAAAAAGGAGCATCCTTCAGCTGAGGAAATAAACTGGCTTCCTGGCAAACTGTTGTCTTTAATCCCCACCTTAATAATCAACTTGGCCTAGTGTTAAGGATGGTAGCGCATCCTGACGGTGGGTATTTAGCTTGTCAGTATGCGCTACCCCTCTGTTGGAGCAGCTTTATTAATGTACCGACAGCAAGTATGTCTTCTCCATGCAGTAGCCAGAGCCTGGTTCCTTTCGAAAAGCTAAGGAGACCAGAGCCTGGTCTGTACTTGGGTGGCTGACCAATATGAGAAGACCTAGTTTGCTGCTGGGCCCAGTTATTATTTGGCCGACCAGCAGGGGGCGCTCATCCCTGACACGTATGCAATCAACTTGACCTACTGTTTAAGATGGTAGCGCATCCTGTCGGCCATATTGAGGCTATCAGGACGCGCTACACCTCTATTAGAGCATGTCTATCAGCAGGGTCTGAAAAATCATGTCCCTTGCCTGCGGGAGATAGAATATGGTTACTCAGTAACGCCAAGCAGGCCCCAGCATGGTCTGTTTATGCATGTGAGACCAATTAGAGAAGACATAGGCTGCTGTTTCTGTTTTTTTTTTTCTACCAACTGTAAATGAATGGAGCTTATGATCAACAGGTCCTTGTAAAAAGGAGCATCCTTCAGCTGAGGAGATAAACTGACTTCCTGACAAACTGTTGTCCTTAAACCCCACCTTAATAATCAACTTGGCCTAGTGTTAAGCATGGTAGCTCATCCTGACGGCGGGTACTGAGCTTCTCACTATGCGCTACCCCTCTGTTGGAGCAGCTTTATTAGGGTACCGACAGCAAGTATGTCTTCTGCATGCAGTAGCCAGAGCCTGGTTCCTATCTAAAAGCTAAGGAGACCAGAGCCTGGTCTGTACTTGGCTGGCTGACCAATATGAGAAGACCTAGCGTGCTGCTGGGGCCAGTTATTATTGGGCCGACCAGCAGGGGGCGCTCATGCCTGACATGTGTGCAATCAACTTGAAGTACTGTTTAAGATGGTAGCGCATCCTGAAGGCCATATTGAGGCTATCAGGATGCGCTATCCCTCTATTAGAGCATGTCTACCAGTTGTGTTTGAAAAATCATGTCCGTTGCCTGTGGGAGTCAGAATATGATTTCTCAGTAAAACTAAGCAGGCCCCAGTATGGTCTATTTAAGGATGGGAGACCAATTAGAGAAGGCTTAGGCGGCTGTTTCTGTTTTTTTTTTCTACAGACTGTAAAAAGAATGGAGATTTTGATCAAGTGGTCATTGTAAAAAGGAGCATCCTTCAGCTGAGGAAATAAACTAGCTTCCTGACAAACTGTTGTCCTTAATCCCCACCTTAATAATCAACTTGGCCCAGTGTTAAGGATGATAGCGCATCCTGATGGCGGGTATTGAGCTTGTCAGCATGCCCTACCCCTCTGTTGGAGCAGCTTTATTAATGTAGCGACAGCAAGTATGTCTTCTGCATGCAGTAGCCAGAGCCTGATTCGTATCTAAAAGCTAAGGAGACCAGAGCCTGGTCTGTACTTGGCTGGCTGACCAATATGAGAAGACCTAGCGTGCTGCTGGGGCCAGTTATTATTGGGCCGACCAGCAGGGGGCGCTCATGCCTGACATGTGTGGAATCAACTTGAAGTACTGTTTAAGATGGTAGCGCATCCTGAAGGCCATATTGAGGCTATCAGGATGCGTTACCCCTCTATTAGAGCATGTCTATCAGTTGTGTTTGAAAAATCATGTCCTTTGCCTTTGCCAGCTAAAATCTGGTTTCTCAGTAAAGCTAAGTAGGCCCCAGCATGGTCTATTTATGGATGGGAGACCAATTAGAGAAGGCTTAAGCTGCTCTTTCTGTATTTTTTTCTACAGACTGTAAAAAGAATGGAGCTTTTGATCAAAAGGCCCTTGTAAAAAGGAGCATCCTTCAGCTGAGGAAATAAACTGGCTTCCTGACAAACTGTTGTCCTTAAACCCCACCTTAATAATCAACTTGGCCTAGTGTTAAGGATGGTAGCGCATCCTGATGGTGGGTATTGAGCTTGTCAGTATGCGCTACCCCTCTGTTGGAGCAGCTTTATTAATGTACCGACAGCAAGTATGTCTTCTGCATGCAGTAGCCAGAGCATGATTCCTTTCTAAAAGCTAAGGAGACCAGAGCCTGGTCTGTACTTGGGTGGCTGACCAATATGAGAAGACCTAGTTTGCTGCTGGGCCCAGTTATTATTTAGCCGACCAGCAGGGGGCGCTCATCCCTGACACGTATGCAATCAACTTGACCTACTGTTTAAGATGGTAGCACATCCTGACGGCCATATTGAGGCTATCAGGATGCGCTACCCCTCTATTAGAGCATGTCTATCAGCAGGGTCTAAAAAATCATGTCCCTTACCTGCGGGAGACAGAATATGGTTACTCAGTAACGTTAAGCAGGCCCCAGCATGGTCTGTTTATGCATGTGAGACCAATTAGAGAAGACATAGGCTGATGTTGCTGTTTTTTTTTTTCTACCAACTGTAAATGAATGGAGCTTATGATCAACAGGTCCTTGTAAAAAGGAGCATCCTTCAGCTGAGGAAATAAACTGACTTCCTGACAAACTGTTGTCCTTAATCCCCACCTTAATAATCAACTTGGCCTAGTGTTAAGCATGGTAGCTCATCCTGACGGCGGGTACTGAGCTTGTCACTATGCGCTACCCCTCTGTTGGAGCAGCTTTATTAGGGTACCGACAGCAAGTATGTCTTCTGCATGCAGTAGCCAGAGCCTGGTTCCTATCTAAAAGCTAAGGAGACCAGAGCCTGGTCTGTACTTGGCTGGCTGACCAATATGAGAAGACCTAGCGTGCTGCTGGGGCCAGTTATTATTGGGCCGACCAGCAGGGGGCGCTCATGCCTGACATGTATGCAATCAACTTGAACTACTGTTTAAGATGGTAGCGCATCCTGACGGCCATATTGAGGCTATCAGGATGCGCTACCCCTCTATTAGAGCATGTCTATCAGTTATGTTTGAAAAATCATGTCCTTTGCCTTTGCCAGCTAAAATCTGGTTTCTCAGTAAAGCTAAGTAGGCCCCAGCATGGTCTATTTATGGATGGGAGACCAATTAGAGAAGGCTTAAGCTGCTCTTTCTGTATTTTTTTCTACAGACTGTAAAAAGAATGGAGCTTTTGATCAAACGGCCCTTGTAAAAAGGAGCATCCTTCAGCTGAGGAAATAAACTGGCTTCCTGACAAACTGTTGTCCTTAATCCCCACCTTAATAATCAACTTGGCCTAGTGTTAAGGATGGTAGCGCATCCTGATGGCGGGTATTGAGCTTGTCAGTATCCGCTACCCCTCTGTTGGAGCAGCTTTATTAATGTAGCGACAGCAAGTATGTCTTCTGCATGCAGTAGCCAGAGCCTGGTTCCTTTCTAAAAGCTAAGGAGACCAAAGCCTGGTCTGTACTTGGGTGGCTGACCAATATGAGAAGACCTAGCTTGCTGCTGGGCCCAGTTATTATTTGGCCGACCAGCAGGGGGCGCTCATCCCTGACACGTATGCAATCAACTTGACCTACTGTTTAAGATGGTAGCACATCCTGACGGCCATATTGAGGCTATCAGGACGCGCTACGCCTCTATTAGAGCATGTCTATCAGTTGCCTCTGAAAATCATGTCCCTTGCCAGTGGGAGCCAGAATCTGATTTCACAATAAAGCTAAGTAGGCCCCAGCATGGTCTGTTTATGGATGGGAGACCAATTAGAGAAGGCTTAGGCTGCTGTTTCTGTTTTTTTTTTTCTACAGACTGTAAAAAGAATGGAGCTTTTGATCAAACGGCCCTTGTAAAAAGGAGCATCCTTCAGCTGAGGAAATAAACTGGCTTCCTGGCAAACTGTTGTCTTTAATCCCCACCTTAATAATCAACTTGGCCTAGTGTTAAGGATGGTAGCGCATCCTGATGGCGGGTATTGAGCTTGTCAGTATCCGCTACCCCTCTGTTGGAGCAGCTTTATTAATGTAGCGACAGCAAGTATGTCTTCTGCATGCAGTAGCCAGAGCCTGGTTCCTTTCTAAAAGCTAAGGAGACCAGAGCCTGGTCTGTACTTGGGTGGCTGACCAATATGAGAAGACCTAGCTTGCTGCTGGGGCCAGTTATTATTTGGCCGACCAGCAGGGGGCGCTCATCCCTGACACGTATGCAATCAACTTGACCTACTGTTTAAGATGGTAGCGCATCCTGACGGCCATATTGAGGCTATCAGGACGCGCTACGCCTCTATTAGAGCATGTCTATCAGTGTCCTTTGAAAATCATGTCCCTTGCCAGTGAGAGCCAGAATCTGATTTCACAGTAAAGCTAAGTAGGCCCCAGCATGGTCTATTTATGGATGGGAGACCAATTAGAGAAGGCTTAAGCTGCTCTTTCTGTATTTTTTTCTACAGACTGTAAAAAGAATGGAGATTTTGATCAAACGGCCCTTGTAAAAAGGAGCATCTTTCAGCTCAGGAAATAAACTTACTTACTGACAAACTGTTGTCCTTAATCCCCACGTTAATAATCAACTTGGCCCAGTGTTAAGGATGGTAGCGCATCCTGACGGCGGGTATTGAGCTTGTCAGTATGCCCTACACCTCTGTTGGAGCAGCTTTATTAAGGTACCGACAGCAAGTGTGTCTTCTGCATGCAGTAGCCAGAGCATGGTTCCTTTCTAAAAGCTAAGGAGACCAGAGCCTGGTCTGTACTTGGGTGGCTGACCAATATGAGAAGATCTAGCGTGCTGCTGGGGCCAGTTATTATTTGGCCGACCAGCAGGGGGCGCTCATCCCTGACATGTATGCAATCGACTTGACCTACTGTTTAAGATGGTAGCGCATCCTGACGGCCATATTGAGGCTATCAGGATGCGCTACCCATCTATTAGAGCATGTCTACCAGCTACTTCTGTAAAATCATGTCCGTTGCCTGTGGGAGTCAGAATATGGTTTCTCAGTAAAACTAAGCAGGCCCCAGTATGGTCTATTTAAGGATGGGAGACCAATTAGAGAAGGCTTAGGCTGCTGTTTCTGTTTTTTTTTTCTACAGACTGTAAAAAGAATGGAGATTTTGATCAAGTGGTCATTGTAAAAAGGAGCATCCTTCAGCTGAGGAAATAAACTGGCTTCCTGACAAACTGTTGTCCTTAATCCCCACCTTAATAATCAACTTGGCCTAGTGTTAAGCTTGGTAGCTCATCCTGACGGCGGGTACTGAGCTTGTCACTATGCGCTACCCCTGTGTTGGAGCAGCTTTATTAGGGTACCGACAGCAAGTATGTCTTCTGCATGCAGTAGCCAGAGCCTGGTTCCTATCTAAAAGCTAAGGAGACCAGAGCCTGGTCTGTACTTGGCTGGTTGACCAATATGAGAAGACCTAGCATGCTGCTGGGGCCAGTTATTATTGGGCAGACCAGCAGGGGGCGCTCATGCCTGACATGTATGTAATCAACTTGAAGTACTGTTTAAGATGGTAGCGCATCCTGAAGGCCATATTGAGGCTATCAGGATGCGCTACCCCTCTATTAGAGCATGTCTATGAGTTGTGTTTGAAAAATCATGTCCTTTGCATTTGCCAGCTAAAATCTGGTTTTTCAGTAAAGCTAAGTAGGCCCCAGCATGGTCTATTTATGGATGGGAGACCAATTAGAGAAGGCTTAGGCTGCTGTTTCTGTTTCTTTTTTTCTACAGACTGTAAAAAGAATGGAGATTTTGATCAAGTGGTCATTGTAAAAAGGAGCATCCTTCAGCGGAGGAAATAAACTGGCTTCCTGACAAACTGTTGTCCTTAATCCCCACCTTAATAATCAACTTGGCCCAGTATTAAGGGTGGTAGCGCATCCTGACGGCGGGGGTATTGAGCTTGTCAGTATGCGCTACCCCTCTGTTGGAGCAGCTTTATTAGGGTACCGACAGCAAGTATGTCTTCTGCATGCAGTAGCCAGAGCCTGGTTCCTATCTAAAAGCTAAGGAGACCAGAGCCTGGTCTGTACTTGGCTGGCTGACCAATATGAGAAGACCTAGCGTGCTGCTGGGGCCAGTTAATGGCCACATTGGCAGAGTAGCTCATACCTGACAAATTATGCAGTAGCGACTACCTGGCAAGATGGTAGCGCATCCTGACGGCCATATTAAGGCTATCAGGATGCGCTACCCCTCTATTAGAGCATGTCTATCAGCTGGGTCTGCAAAATCATGTCCCTTGCCTGCGTGAGACAGAATACGGTTACTCCGTAAAGCTAAGCAGGCCCCAACATGGTTTGTTTATGGATGGGAGACCAATTAGAGAAGGCTTAGGCTGCTTTTTCTGTTTTTTTTTTCTACAGACTGTAAAAAGAATGGAGCTTTTGATCAAACGGCCCTTGTAAAAAGGAGCATCCTTCAGCTGAGGAAATAAACTGGCTTCCTGGCAAACTGTTGTCTTTAATCCCCACCTTAATAATCAACTTGGCCTAGTGTTAAAGATGGTAGCGCATCCTGATGGCGGGTATTGAGCTTGTCAGTATGCGCTACCCCTCTGTTGGAGCAGCTTTATTAATGTACCGACAGCAAGTATGTCTTCTGCATGCAGTAGCCAGAGCCTGGTTCCTTTCTAAAAGCTAAGGAGACCAGAGCCTGGTCTGTACTTGGGTGGCTGACCAATATGAGAAGACCTAGTGTGCTGCTAAGGCTAATTATTATTTGGCCGACCAGCAGGGGGCGCTCATCCCTGACACGTATGCAATCAACTTGACCTACTGTTTAAGATGGTAGCGCATCCTGTCGGCCATATTGAGGCTATCAGGACGCGCTACACCTCTATTAGAGCATGTCTATCAGCAGGGTCTGAAAAATCATGTCCCTTGCCTGCGGGAGATAGAATATGGTTAATCAGTAACGCTAAGCAGGCCCCAGCATGGTCTGTTTATGCATGTGAGACCAATTAGAGAAGACATAGGCTGCTGTTTCTGTTTTTTTTTTCTACCAACTGTAAATGAATGGAGCTTATGATCAACAGGTCCTTGTAAAAAGGAGCATCCTTCAGCTGAGGAGATAAACTGACTACCTGACAAACTGTTGTCCTTAAACCCCACCTTAATAATCAACTTGGCCTAGTGTTAAGCATGGTAGCTCATCCTGACGGCGGGTACTGAGCTTCTCACTATGCGCTACCCCTCTGTTGGAGCAGCTTTATTAGGGTACCGACAGCAAGTATGTCTTCTGCATGCAGTAGCCAGAGCCTGGTTCCTATCTAAAAGCTAAGGAGACCAGAGCCTGGTCTGTACTTGGCTGGCTGACCAATATGAGAAGACCTAGCGTGCTGCTGGGGCCAGTTATTATTGGGCCGACCAGCAGGGGGCGCTCATGCCTGACATGTGTGCAATCAACTTGAAGTACTGTTTAAGATGGTAGCGCATCCTGAAGGCCATATTGAGGCTATCAGGATGCGCTATCCCTCTATTAGAGCATGTCTACCAGTTGTGTTTGAAAAATCATGTCCGTTGCCTGTGGGAGTCAGAATATGATTTCTCAGTAAAACTAAGCAGGCCCCAGTATGGTCTATTTAAGGATGGGAGACCAATTAGAGAAGGCTTAGGCTGCTGTTTCTGTTTTTTTTTTCTACAGACTGTAAAAAGAATGGAGATTTTGATCAAGTGGTCATTGTAAAAAGGAGCATCCTTCAGCTGAGGAAATAAACTAGCTTCCTGACAAACTGTTGTCCTTAATCCCCACCTTAATAATCAACTTGGCCCAGTGTTAAGGATGATAGCGCATCCTGATGGCGGGTATTGAGCTTGTCAGCATGCCCTACCCCTCTGTTGGAGCAGCTTTATTAATGTAGCGACAGCAAGTATGTCTTCTGCATGCAGTAGCCAGAGCCTGATTCGTATCTAAAAGCTAAGGAGACCAGAGCCTGGTCTGTACTTGGCTGGCTGACCAATATGAGAAGACCTAGCGTGCTGCTGGGGCCAGTTATTATTGGGCCGACCAGCAGGGGGCGCTCATGCCTGACATGTATGCAATCAACTTGAACCACTGTTTAAGATGGTAGCGCATCCTGACGGCCATATTGAGGCTATCAGGATGCGCTACCCCTCTATTAGAGCATGTCTATCAGCTATGTTTGAAAAATCATGTCCTTTGCCTTTGCCAGCTAAAATCTGGTTTCTCAGTAAAGCTAAGTAGGCCCCAGCATGGTCTATTTATGGATGGGAGACCAATTAGAGAAGGCTTAAGCTGCTCTTTCTGTATTTTTTTCTACAGACTGTAAAAAGAATGGAGCTTTTGATCAAACGGCCCTTGTAAAAAGGAGCATCCTTCAGCTGAGGAAATAAACTGGCTTCCTGACAAACTGTTGTCCTTAATCCCCACGTTAATAATCAACTTGGCCCAGTGTTAAGGATGGTAGCGCATCCTGACGGCCATATTGAGGCTATCAGGACGCGCTACACCTCTATTAGAGCATGTCTATCAGTTTAGTCAGAAAAGTCATGTTCTTGCCTGCGGGAGCCAGAATCTGATTCTTCAGTAAAGCTAAGTAGGCTTCACCATGGTCTGTTTATGCATGTGAGACCAATTAGAGAAGGCTTAGGCTGCTGTTTCTGTTTTTTTTTTTTTTTGCAGACTGTAAAAAGAATGGAACTTTTGATCAAACGGTCCTTGTAAAAAGGAGCATCCTTCAGCTGAAGAAATAAACTGGCTTCCTGACAAACCGTTGTCCTTAATCCCCACCCAATAATCAACTTACCTAGTAGTTAAGGATGGCTGCTACATCCTGACGCATGGTATTGAGTTCTGGTCAGTATGTGCGCCACTCTCTTGTTGAGCAGCTTTGTATTAATGTACCGACAGGTATGTTCTCTCGCGCTGCAGTAGCCAGAACCTGTTTCTGCGTGCTTAAGTGAGACCCGTGAGCCTGGTCTGTACTTGGGTGGCTGACCAATATGAGAAGACCTAGCTTGCTGCTGGGGCCAGTTATTATTTGGCCGACCAGCAGGGGGCGCTCATCCCTGAGACGTATGCAATCAACTTGACCTACTGTTTAAGATGGTAGCGCATCCTGACGGCCATATTGAGGCTATCAGGATGCGCTACCCCTCTATTAGAGCATGTCTATCAGTTGATCCTGAAAATCTTGTCCCTTGCCTGTGGGAGCCAGAATCTAGTTTCTCAGTAAAGCTAAGTAGGCCCCAGCATGGTCTCTTTATGGATGGGAGACCAATTAGAGAAGGTTTCGGCTGTTGTTTCTGTTTTGTTTTTTTTTTGTTTATAAAGACTGTAAAAAGAATGGAGATTTTGATCAAATGGTCCTTGTAAAAAAAGAGCATCCTTCAGCTAAGGAAATAAACTGGCTTCCTGACAAACTGTTGTCCTTAATCCCCACCTTAATAATCAACTTGGCCCAGTGTTAAGGATGATAGCGCATCCTGACAGCGGGTATTGAGCTTGTCAGCATGCCCTACCCCTCTGTTGGAGCAGCTTTATTAAGGTACCGACAGCAAGTGTGTCTTCTGCATGCAGTAGCCAGAGCCTGGTTCCTTTCTAAAAGCTAAGGAGACCAGAGCCTGGTCTGTTCTTGGGTGGCTGACCAATATGAGAAGACCTAGTGTGCTGCTAAGGCTAGTTATTATTTGGCCGACCAGCAGGGGGCGCTCATCCCTGACACGTATGCAATCAACTTGACCTACTGTTTAAGATGGTAGCGCATCCTGACGGCCATATTGAGGCTATCAGGACGCGCTACACCTCTATTAGAGCATGTCTATCAGCTGTGTTTGATAAATCATGTCCCTTGTCTTTCGGAGCTAAAATCTGGTTTCTCAGTAAAGCTAAATAGGCCCCAGCATGGTCTATGTATGGATGGGAGACCAATTAGAGAAGGTTTAGGCTGTTGTTTCTGTTTTTTTTTTTTTCTACAGACTGTAAAAAGAATGGAGCTTTTGATCAAACGGCCCTTGTAAAAAGGAGCATCTTTCAGCTCAGGAAATAAACTTACTTACTGACAAACTGTTGTCCTTAATCCCCACGTTAATAATCAACTTGGCCCAGTGTTACGGATGGTAGCGCATCCTGACGGTGGGTATTGAGCTCGTCAGTATGCCCTACACCTCTGTTGGAGCAGCTTTATTAAGGTACCGACAGCAAGTGTGTCTTCTGCATGCAGTAGCCAGAGCATGGTTCCTTTCTAAAAGCTAAGGAGACCAGAGCCTGGTCTGTACTTGGGTGGCTGACCAATATGAGAAGATCTAGCGTGCTGCTGGGGCCAGTTATTATTTGGCCGACCAGCAGGGGGCGCTCATCCCTGACATGTATGCAATCGACTTGACCTACTGTGTAAGATGGTAGCGCATCCTGACGGCCATATTGAGGCTATCAGGATGCGCTACCCATCTATTAGAGCATGTCTACCAGCTACTTCTGAAAAATCATGTCCGTTGCCTGTGGGAGTCAGAATACGGTTTCTCAGTAAAACTAAGCAGGCCCCAGTATGGTCTATTTAAGGATGGGAGACCAATTAGAGAAGGCTTAGGCTGCTGTTTCTGTTTTTTTTTTCTACAGACTGTAAAAAGAATGGAGATTTTGATCAAGTGGTCATTGTAAAAAGGAGCATCCTTCAGCTGAGGAAATAAACTGGCTTCCTGACAAACTGTTGTCCTTAATCCCCACCTTAATAATCAACTTGGCCTAGTGTTAAGCTTGGTAGCTCATCCTGACGGCGGGTACTGAGCTTGTCACTATGCGC
>VONZ01003962.1:0-14443 GCA_012976165.1 Labeo catla | reverse complement strand
ACATGAAATTTGAGAATATCCATGCAATCTTTCTTGTGTTTAAGTTCCCAAGATAATTTAATTCAAGTCCATTCCAGCAGAGCAAACACTTCCCATCCTCTTTGTCAATCACTGCTCAAAATTCTTATGAATGTGTTTAGTAATTGTCTGTATTTTTGTTAATTTCATTTTTTTTTTTTGAATAATTATATTGTAATTCTTAAAGGCATACTCCACCCAAAAACTAATTTACTCACCCTGGCATTCCAAATGTATATGACTTTCTTTTTTCAGATGAACTTACACAGAGATTTTAAAAATCCTTCTTTGTGACTCCATATAATGCAACTGCTTGTTGATGCTTTAGAAACCACACAAAACAGCCTGCTGTGCAGGGGCGGATCTAGAAAATAATTTTTAGGGTGGCGTGGGATCTATGAGGGGTGGCAACACCAAAGCAAGCCCCCATTTCGTAGTTTTAGGGGATTTATACACAGCTGTGTTCACAAATATTGCATCTGTACTGTTTAGAATTAAAAATAAATAACATTTCAATATCCATCATGGAACCAAGTCAATACACAACATAAAAAACCTCAACAGGTTATAAATGTTTCTGAGCTTGTATCACTAAAGAAGACATGCAGTTCTATTAAAATTACATATCTAGATGATATAAATCACATTTTAGTGCAAGTTTAAGAGCAAGCAACGAAAACGTTTGAATTTCCTAACATTAGAAAGAAATGCAATTATATCAAAGCACTGAAACTGGATCAGTTCTAACAACAATGTTTGATTTTCTGTTATTAACAGAGGTGGGAATATCTGTAATCACCCACAACACACTTTCTACCATCTACTCTAGCAACACCCCAGCAACTGCATAGCAAGAGCCTAGCAACTACCCAGAACATCCTAGCAAACATCTAGAACATCGGACCAAACTATTTATGTTTTTAAACAAGACTTTAAGACAAACCAGCATAAATTTGTCTTTCAAACTTTTCAAGTTATCACAGGTGTTCTTAAATGGTTACACACAATTCAAATACACACACGACTTTCCTGCCAGCGAACACTGATGAGACCAATAACACTATTACAAAACACAGATACAGATATATAAATCAGCAATTAACTTGTGGGAAAAAGATTTTTATTTTACCACTGTAAAGTAATCTTACAGTAGATAAAAAGCACTAGAAAAGTTTAATTACCAAAGAATTGTGTATGAACTTGATATGCCACAATAACACAATACAGCCCAGGAACCAAAATTAAATAGTATATTAATAAACATTAACTTCAGATACCAGTCAGCAATCGCAGGCAGTTTGTGTCAAATAAAAACATTTTCGTTTTAAATAAAATAACTTGAAAAGTGTGTCAGCGGTTTTGTGTCAATTTGTTTTTTTGTTTTTTTTGTTTTGGTAAGGTTCCATTATACTTGCCAGCGATCTCCAGGAGTTGGCGTCAAATACATTTTATATTAATAAACATTAACTTCAGATACTAGTCAGCAGTTTCAGACAGTTTGTGTCAAATAAAAACATTTTCTGTCCCTATAAAATAACTTGAAAAGTGTGTAAGCGATTTTTTCAATTTCTTTTCTTTTTTTGTAAATAAAGAAAACTGGATGCTTTAACCCAGTGGGGATAGCCGGTGGGGGACCAGTTCACCACAGACGTCCGATCAGAGACATGAAGATGCAACTTTAGTTCTTTGAGGTCTTTTATTTTCTGTGCATGTGGTCTGAAACAACCATATAATAAATGGAATTAAAATAAACAACTTACATTCAGACAAAGAAAGGTAGCCAACAAATTTCCAACAATAAATCAACAATCACATGTATATGAACACATGAAATAATTCTATAAATCGCATTTAAGCAAATACTTTCAAACAGAATACATGTTTAGACAAATCACAATTAACATAAGCTGAAATACATAAATTAACTTACTTGATTCATCTATTATACGCACACAACACCAAACAAAGCAAGCATCAATGTCCCCCTTTTTCACCCATTCCATGCAGGTCTATTTCTACCAAACACTAAATCACCACCACCTGCTAGAAATGGGCGGAGCTGGGTTTTACATTGCTGCATTGACGGTGCATTCACACCCTGGCTGATCGCCAAAACCCTTCAAAATAAAAGTCCATATACAGCAGGCCTTTTTAACAGTAGTTACATTTCATGCTTGCCAGCTTAATTCCAGTAGTTTGCGCTTTCAAATACATTTTATATTAATACACATTATCTTCATATACCAGTCAGCAATCGCAGGCAGTTTGTGTCAAATAAAAACATTTTCTGTCCATATAAAATAACTTGGAAAAAACTGTCAGGGCTTTGGTGTCAAAAAAATACATTTCATATTTTGGTAAGGTTACATTATACTTGTCAGCGATCTCCAGGAGTTGGCGTCAAATACATTATATATTAATAAACATTAACTTCAGATACCAGTCAGCAATCACAGGCAGTTTGTGTCAAAATAAAAACATTTTCTGTCCATATAAAATAACTTGAAAAGTGTGTCAGGCTTTGTGCCAATTTCTCACAGGTATTGCATTATATTTGACAGCGATCTCCAGGAGTTCGCATCAAATACATTTTAAATTAAAGCTGCAAGCAGCGATGAACGGGCCCTCGCACCCGGGCTCACCGCCGACCGGTGGCTTTAGGGAAACAGTGAACAGTGGGCCCTATGCTTTTAACATAGTAAATTTAGGAGAAATAGGAGTCATTTAGATGTGACAAACTTCATGCTGCCAGCTGGTGGCGCTATGCCTATAACTGAATATTGGCATGTAGACGTCTTCAGGTCAGCGCTTTTATCAAACATATGAAGTTTGGTGCAGATTGAACATGGTATGCTTGAGTTAGTGTAAGACAAGTCATTTCCTGTTGCCAGCTGGTGGCGCTATAATTGTAATGGAATATATGCCTTTAGATGTGTTCAGGCCAGGACTCTTATCGAACATATGAAGTTTGGGGCAGATCGGACATTGTATGGCTGAGTTACAACAACTTCCTGTTTCATGGCATTAATAGGATGCATTAGCACTTAGAAAGTGTTTCTAGCATATTTAGCACAATATGGCATATTTTGCTGTGCTTTTAATAGACCATCACAGTGTTAAACATGTCACTTCCGGTTGCCAGCAGGTGGCGCTATGACTTTAACTGAATATGAGCATGTAGATATCTTCAGGCCAGGACTCTTATAAAACATGTGAAGTTTGGGGAAGATTGGACATTGTTTGCAGGAATTACAACAACTTCCGGTTTCATGGCTTTAACAAGATGCTTTAGCACTTAGTAAGTGTTGCTAGCATGTTTGAGTGTGTTTTTAGCAAGTTTAGCACTCAGTGGCTTATTTTTGTGTGTTGCTAATAGTGTATCACAGTGTTAAACATCACTTCCTGTTGACAGTAGGTGGCGCTATGACTATAACTGAATACGGGCATGGGCATGTGTTCAGACCAGGACTCTTATCAAACCTGTTAAGTTTGGGGCACATTGGACATTGCATGCCTGAGTTACTGTAGCTTCCTGTTTCATTGCATTAATAACATGCTTTAGCACTTAGCTAAGTGTTGCTAACATGTTATAGCATGTTTCTAGCACGTTGCTACCCTATTTAACACTTGTTGATATTTCTAAAATGTTGCGTTCATTACAGAGTGCAACATCTCACTTTTTGTCTTTGTATTAATATCATGCTTTAGCTCTTAGCTAAGTGTTGCTAGCATGTTTTAACATGATTCTAGCATGATGCTAGCCTATTTAAAACTTGCTAATGCTTTTTAATATGTTGCTAGGAGTCTGTAACACCGTTAAACATGTCACTTCCTGTTGTCAGGAGGTGGCGCTATAATTATAACTGAATATGGGCATGTATATATCTTCAGACCAGGACTCTTATCAAACATGTGAAGTTTGGGGCAGATTGGACATTGTTTACATGAATTACAAAAACTTCCTGTTTTATGTCTTTAACAACATGCTTTAGCACTAAGTGTTGCTAGCATGTTTGAGTGTGTTTTTAACTACTTTAGTACTCAATGGCTTTTTAGTGTGTTGCTAATAGTGTATCACAGTGTTAAACGTCACTTCCTGTTGACAGTAGGTGGCGCTATGACTATAACTGAATATTGGCACGTAAAAGTGTTCAGGCCAGGACTCTTATCAAACATATTAAGTTTGGGGAAGATTGGACATTGTATGCCTGAGTTAGAGTAACTTCCTGTTTCATTGCATTAAGAGCATGCTTAAGCAATTAGCTAAGTGTTGCTAACATGTTATACCATGTTTCTAGCATGTTGCTACCCTATTTAACACTTGTTGATATTTTTAAAATGTTGCTAGGCATCCACAACAGTATTAAACATGTGACTTCCTGTTGCCAGCAGGTGGCGGTATGACTATAACTGAATACGGGCATGGGCATGTGTTCAGTCCAGGACTCTTATCAAACATGTTAAGTTTGGGGCAGATTGGACATTGTATGCCTGAGTTACAGTAACTTCCTGTTTCATTGTATTATTAGCATGCTTTAGCATATTAGCTAAGTGTTGCTAACATGCTTTACTATGTTTGTAGCATGTTAAATATTAAGTTTGGGGCAGATTGGACATTGTATGCATGAGTTACAGCAATTTTCTTTTTCTTTGTATTAATAGCATGCTTTAGCTTTTAGCTAAGTGTTGCTAGCATGTTGTAGCATGATTGTAGCATGTTGTTATCCTATTTAAAACTTGCTAATGCTTTTTAATATGTTGCTAGGAGTCCGTAACAGTGTTAAACATGTCACTTCCTGTTGTCAGCAGGTGGCGCTATGACTATAACTGAATATGGGCACTGACATGTGTTCAGGACCGGACTCTTATCACACCTGTGAAGTTTGAGCCAGATCGGACATTGTTTGCTTAAGTTACAGCCACTTCCTTTTTCATGGCTACACGTCGAAATTTGTCAGGCCGCCACGGACACACCCCTCGACGAAAACTCAAAAGCTTCGCAATTTAACATTGCAAGGGCCTTATGATAACACTCAGCAAATTTGAAGATGTTTGGATAAAAACTGTAGGAGGAGTTCGTTAAAGTACGAGGCCTGAAAATGGCAAAAACTGCACAAAAATCGTACAGGAAATTCAATATAACGGACTTCCTGTTGGGTTTAGGATGTTGTACCAGGAGACTTTTTTGTAGGTATTGGTGTGCTACACCTGTGTACCGAGTTTCGTACATGTACGTGAAACGCAGCTCGAGGCGCACTCCGTTGAAATTTTATAGGTGGCGCTATCGAGCCATTTTGCCACACCCACTTCTGAAAACTATATCAGATGTAAATTTTCGCCAGGACTGACGCGTGTGCAAAGTTTTGTGAGTTTTCGAGCATGTTTAGGCCCTCAAAAAGACTTTTTACTTTGAAGAAGAAGAAGAAGAAGAAGAAGAAGAAGAATAAACAGAGCAATTCCAATAGGGTCCTCGCACTGCAGTGCTCGGGCCCTAATTAATAAACATTAACTTCAGATACCAGTCAGCAATCGCAGGCAGTTTGTGTCAAATAAAAACATTTTCTTTTTATACAAAATAACTTGAAAAGTGTGTCAGGGCTTTGGTGTCAAATAAATACATTTCATATTTTTGGTAAAGTTACATTATACTTGCCAGCGGTCTCCAGTAGTTTGCGTCAAATACATTTTATATTAATAAACGCGTGCTACAGATACCAGTCAGCAATGCATGAGCAGTTTGTGAGGTAAAACATTTTGTTTTTATATAAAATAACAGAAAGTGTGTAAACATTGTCCAATTCTTTTTATACATTTTATATTAATAAACATTAACTTCACATACCAGTCACCAATCGCAGGCAGTTTGTGTCAAATAAAAACATTTTCTGTCCCTATACAATAACTTCAAAAGTGTGTAAGCGATTTTGTGTCAATTTGTTTGTTTGTTTTTTTTGGTAGTTCCATTATGCTTGCCAGCGATCTCCAGGAGTTAGCGTCAAATATTTAAATTAATAAACAATAGCTGAATGCCAGTCAGCAATTGCACGGAGCAGTTTGTGTCAAATAAAACATTTCTGTCCTTATAAAACTTCCAAAAGTGTGTGGCGATTTTGTGTCGAATTTCTTTTTTTTTTTTTTTGTTGGTAAGATTGCATTATATTTGCTAGCGATCTCCAGTAGTTCGCGTCAAATACATTTTATATTAATAAACATTAACTTTAGATACCAGTCAGCAATCGCAGGCAGTTTGTGCCAAATAAAAACATTTTGTTTTTATATAAAATAACTTGAAAAGTGTGTCAGCGCTTTTGTGTCAATTTCTTTTTTATACATTTTATATTAATAAACATTAACTTCAGATACCAGTCAGCAATCGCAGGCAGTTTGTGTCAAATAAAAACATTTTCTTTTTATATAAAATAACTTGAAAAGTGTGTCAGGGCTTTTGTGTCAATTTCTTTCTTTTTTATTTTTTTTGGTAAGGTTGCATTATATTTGACAGCGATCTCCTGGAGTTCGCGGCAAATACATTTTATATTAATAAACATTAACTTTAGATACCAGTCAGCAATCGCAGGCAGTTTGTGCCAAATAAAAACATTTTCTTTTATATAAAATAACTTGAAAAGTATGTCAGGGCTTTTGTGTCAAATAAATACATTTCATATTTTTGGTAAAGTTATATTATACTTGCCAGCGATCTCCAGGAGTTCGCGTCAAATACATTTTATATTAATAAACATTAAGTTCAGATACCAGTCAACAATCGCAGGCAGTTTGTGCCAAATAAAAAAACATTTTGTTTTTATATAAAATAACTTGAAAAGTGTGTCAGGGCTTTTGTGTCAATTTCGTTTTTTTTTTTGGTAAGCTTCCATTATATTTGACAGCGATCTCAGGGTTGCGTCAAATACATTTATATTAATAAACATTAACTTCAGATACCAGTCAGCAATCGCAGGCAGTTTGTGTCAAATAAAAACATTTTCTTTTTATATAAAATAACTTGAAAAGTGTGTCAGGGCTTTTGTGTCAATTTCTTTCTTTTTTATTTTTTTTGGTAAGGTTGCATTATATTTGACAGCGATCTCCTGGAGTTCGCGGCAAATACATTTTATATTAATAAACATTAACTTTAGATACCAGTCAGCAATCGCAGGCAGTTTGTGCCAAATAAAAACATTTTCTTTTATATAAAATAACTTGAAAAGTATGTCAGGGCTTTTGTGTCAAATAAATACATTTCATATTTTTGGTAAAGTTATATTATACTTGCCAGCGATCTCCTGGAGTTCGCGTCAAATACATTTTATATTAATAAACATTAACTTCAGATACCAGTCAGCAATCGCAGACAGTTTGTGTCAAATAAAAACATTTTCTGTCCCTATAAAATAACTTCAAAGGTGTGTCAGGGCTTTGGTGTCAAATAAATACATCTCATATTTTTGGTCAAGTTACATTATACTTGCCAGCGATCTCCAGGAGTTCGTCAAATACATTTTATATTAATAAACATTAAGTTCAGATACCAGTCAACAATCGCAGGCAGTTTGTGCCAAAAAAAAAAACATTTTGTTTTTATATAAAATAACTTGAAAAGTGTGTCAGGGCTTTTGTGTCAATTTCGTTTTTTTGTTTTTTTTTGGTAAGGTTGCTGTCTGAAAGGAACTAATTTTGCACTAGTTTCTATTACGGTGCCAACCGTCTCAGAAGGTCGATTACCGCAGCTGAAGTCCAATGGCCGTAAGACAGAAGAAGCACAGTCAGTTGTACTAGTTTACTAATTTACTCTTGTTGGATAGAAATCACATACAAGTTGTACATATCCAGCAACAAAGAAATCACCGCAATGTAAAGGAAACATCAATGTAAGGGGCGTAGACCTACGTAAAATAATATACAAAAGAAATTATTTTAACAGGTGCAGGCTGTAAGGATACAGATGTCAGCTACTGCAAAATTAGCAAAAAAAGAGTTACTGTAATAGTTCGTGTTGGTCTCCACAGTCTCTTTTAAACGTCCGGTATCAGGATAGCGATATGAAGCTGGTCTTTCGGCGGCAGTCTTAAGTCCCGTGATGCACGATGAATCCGTAAAAATGATGAATACAGGTGCATAAGTCAATGAAGTGTGTTACTGAATGGTTATCTTGTTTATCCTGTACGACTCTCGAAAATGGTTCTAATAATAGACAAATTAAACGTAATCAGTAAACGAAATCCGCATCGATGTGCGATAAATGCTAGCAGCACAACAGCAATTGCTGCGTCATTACAGCAACATAATGGGCGATCATGCTCGCCGCTAATATCTATCTTAATCGGGTGACTGCGCACTGAAATCTAGTAAATACAATGCAGCAGCAGTACATCGGATAAACAGTGAATAAATAATAACAATATGAGAAACACTTAAATAAAACTCACGTTTTCCAATGACGCACATTCAAGAATCGTCATAAACAAACTTCCACAAAGGTTTGGAATAATTCAGTACCATCTGCTGCCAATTTGGATTACAATATATTCTCCCCTGCAGTTCACAAAGTGAAGGGGCTGTAGAAAAGGATTTTATTCCGCCTTATTTAGCTGCGTTACAGGTGAGATTGCCGGACCCCCGCTTTCACTCGGCCAGGTTTCAAAGGAACTGATTCACTCTCAGGCAATCGCTGAATAAACCACGCCTCCAACACATACTAGCTCTACAGCCCTAATAATAAAGGAACACAACTGAACAGGGGCTTTTTTACAGCCGCCCCCAAATTTGGTAGGCAAATTTGTCCAAACCTACTGAGTAACATCTGTATCTTGCGGTAAAGCAGGTAGTCTAATCAGTCGAGCAACGGGTCGAGTGTAAGTATGCTCTTTCACTTTAACGACAGCGGTTCTAACTCTACCATCAGAGCTAAGAATGATGGATGAAACCGTACCCACACGCCAGAGTGCTCTCGGCAACTGCTCATCAACTATAAGAACTACAGTTCCAACTGTAATGTTCTCTCTCTCACGATTCCATTTCTGGCGTGCCTGTAACGTTGGCAGAAAATCATGCACAAAATGCTTCCAGAAGTGATCGCTGAGAATCTGACTGTGTCTCCACCTCTTCCGACCGAGCAGATCAGACTCAGGATAAACTACCTGAGGTAGGGAGGAGTCAGGCCGCCCCATGAGCAGTGAATTTGGTGTTACAGGATCTGGATCCGCTATATCACTAGAGACGTAACCCAAAGGTCTTGAATTTAAGATACCTTCAACCTCCACTAGGACTGTCTTCAGGACTTCTTCAGTGATAATCTGAGCGCCGAGCGTGGTCCGCAGAGCTGTTTTCACAGACTTCACTTCTCTTTCCCAGGACCCCCTGAAGTGAGGTGCACTGGGAGGATTAAAGCGGAACCTGATCTGTTCTTTGGCTAGTTGATCCCTGAGGGTGGGTTGCATCTGTCTGAATGTTGTTCTGCTCGTCCTCAGTACTCAAGTATGCTACAGAGCCATAGGCTCACTCAGAAGCATCGCAGAATACATGAACATTGCGACTCTTGATTGCGTGCTGAGGGCTGGAGCTGTAGCATCTCTGCTGAGAAATCTGTGACGTTTTGGACGTAGCCTGCCTGCAGCAACTTCTGGATTTCGCCATTATAAGTCGTGGCCAGTTTTGGCTCCTTGGACAAATGTCTCTCTGTACTACACAGAAGAGCAAGGACCGCTTCCTTCGGCGCATTCAATGGGGGAAGTGACTCTTTCCAGAGCAAGGGGGTAGCGTATCGATTAACTCCATCCACATTAACTCTGATGGTCTTCTCTTCCAGAATGCGGAGGGCTTCTGCATCGTGACGTGAGCGTGTGACTACCTTATCTGACCGATAAGGCAGGGTGTCCAGTTTCCACAGCCTTTCAACCTGGTTAAAGAGTTCAGCATCCGGTGTCCCACAAGAAACAAAGAAACATTCCTGTGGCTGGAGACGAGGGCAAAGGCAATGTGATGGACCTTGCAATGTCCACCCAAGTCTCATGTGCACAGCCGCTGGTGCTCCTTTCGGTCCCAATCTCACGGGCTCCACGGGTGTGATCAAATCAGGATAGTCTGAACCAATAAGCACTAATGGTTGTGCTTGATTGATATCAGGTAAGGGCAGATCTCTAAGATAGCGATACTTCTGCTGCAAATCAGTGATGGGATAAGTATGTGGAACAAGGCCCAGCTCTTTGGCAGTAAAGGCTCCATGAATTTGGAAACATCTACCAGGTTGCGAGGCAGGCGCTATAGAGAAGGACACTGAACTTCCATGGATGGTGTGGACCTCCTGCCTCACAGTACGAAGGGCTAGGTCTTCAACTGTACCTCAAAGGCCTAATTGCTGAGCAGCCTCATGCAGCAGAATTGTCCTCTCGGATCCGTCATCTAATACCGCATAAGTCTCTAGCGACTTGTTGCCATTTTGAATCACAACCCGACTTAGTTTAAGTAACACTTGCTTTCCGCTTGTGGGACGGTCAAGATACAAAGTCTGGGAAGTGGAACTTGCTGGGCCTACACTCCCTTCTGCCTCTTTGATGTCACCTCTACTGCTCGAATCAGAGTTGGCGTTAACCTCGTGAAGAACCTCAAGATGTCTCCTATCACACCTCTTACACTTCGCTTTCAATGTACACTTTGAGGTCTGATGACTTCGGCCACATCTCCAGCATCTGCGGCCCATCTTGATCCAATTCTCGACCTGCTCCTTGGTCAAGAGCTTAACGTTTGCACACTGATTCATGTAATGCTGAATGGAATCGCAGAATGGACAATACTTTTTGGGCTTCTCCTGCATCTTGTCTGAAGACACTACTCCTGTCCTTGAGTTCTCTGCTGACACTCCTTTCTGCTCCCTCCCATGCAGAACAGTAGTACGGCAACTTGGCTAAGAGGCGAGATACGTGAGAACCACACTTCAGCTCAGTCCAACCTGGGCTACCCAACTGATTCAACATTCCGACTAAGGCCCGAACACGAAGAGCGAATGCTTTGAAAGCTTTGACATCACCACCTTTGATATTGGGCCCGTCCATCAAACTGGTTATCCGCTGCAATGCCAGCTGATGCGGTTGCCCATACATGTCGGTAAGTGCTCTCATAGTGTCGCTGAAGGGTAAACGACTGTGACTGTACGAATCTGCTACAAGTAGAGCATCCTCCAATTTCAAATGATCCAAGAGTATTTGAAACTTGAAAGATTCAGAAGCGTCATCAGGCAGAATATTGTCTAAAGCAAGCTTAAGTCTCGAGAACTCTCGTGGATCATCATGCACAAAATCTGGGATCGTGGGTGTAGGCCCACGGTATTGCCCTGGCATTGCGTGCCAGCGACGGTGAAGATCTTGATCCAGAAATGAATATGAACGATCAGACGGATACAACCTTTCATTATCATGATAACGTTCAGTTCTCTGGGCCCACTGCTGATAAGGATGAGAATGATCAAGCAAGGCAGTTTTCTGTGAAGTGCGCATTTGATCCCTGAAGCATGGATCATGAAGATTTCTAGCAGTGCCATCCTCTGGATGTGAGTGATAGGCATATGCGTCTGCCTGAGAACGACTCAAAAAAACTTCAGATACCAGTCACCAATCGCAGGCAGTTTGTGTCAAATAAAAACATTTTTGGCTTAAATAAAATAACTTGAAAATGTGTCAGCGGTTTTGTGTCAATTTGTCAATTTTTTTTTTTTTTGGTAAGGTTCCATTATATTTGCTAGCGATCTACAGGAGTTCGCGTCAAATACATTTTAAATTAATAAACATTAACTTCAGATACCAGTCAGCAATCACAGGCAGTTGGTGTCAAGTAAAAACATTTTCTTTTTATATAAAATAACTTTGAGTGTGTGTTAGCGCTTTTGTGTCAGTTTCTTTCTTTTTTTTGTAAGGTTGCATTATATTTGCCAGCGATCTCCAGTAGTTGGCGACAAATACATTTTTTATCAATAAACATTAACTGCAGATACCAGTCAGCAATCGCAGGCAGTTTGTGCCAAATAAAAACATTTTCGTTTTAAATAAAATAACCTGAAAAGTGTGTCAGTGATTTTGTGTCAATTTGTTTGTTTGTTTTTATTTTTTTGGTAAGGTTCCATTATACTTGCCAGCGATCTCCAGTAGTTCGCGTGAAATATATTTTATATTAATAAACATTAAATTCAGATACCAGTCAGCAATCGCAGGCAGTTTGTGTCAAATTAAAACAATTCCTCTTCACATAAAATAATTTGAAAAGTGTGTCATGGCTTTGGTGTCCAAAAATTACATTTCATATTTTTGGTAAGGTTGCATTATATTTGCTAGCGATCTCCAGTAGTTTGCGTCAAATACATTTTATATTAATAAACATTAATTTCAGATACCAGTCAGCAATCGCAGGCAGATTGTGTCAAATAAAAACATTTTCGTTTTAAATAAAATAACTTGAAAAGTGTGTCAGCGGTTTTGTGTCAATTTGTTTGTTTGTTTTTTTTCTTTTTTGGTAAGGTTCCATTATACTTGCCAGCCATCTCCAGGAGTTCACGTCAAATACATTTTATATTAATAAACATTAACTTCAGATACTAGTCAGCAATCGCAGGCAGTTTGTGTCAAATAAAAACATTTTCTGTCCCTATAAAATAACTTGAAAAGTGTGTCAGGGCTTTGGTATCAAATAAATACATCTCACATTTTTGGTAAAGTTACATTATACTTGCCAGCGATCTCCAGGAGTTCGTGTCAAATACATTTTATATTAATAAACATTAACTTCAGATACCAGTCACCAATCGCAGGCAGTTTGTGTCAAATAAAAACATTTTCTGTCCCTATAAAATAACTTCAAAAGTGTGTAAGCGATTTTGTGTCAATTTCTTTTTTTTTTGTTGGTAAGGTTGCATTATATTTGCTAGCCATCTCCAGGAGTTCGCATCAAATACATTTTATATTAATAAACATTAACTTCAGATACCAGTCAGCAATCGCAGATAGTTTGTGTCAAATAAAAACATTTACTTTTTGTCTGAAATAACTTGAAAAGTGTGTCAGGGCTTTGGTGTCAAATAAATACATTAAATATTTTTGGTAAGGTTATATTACACTTGCCAGGGATCTCCAGTAGTTTGCGTCAAATACATTTTATATTAATAAACATGAACTTCACATACCAGTCACCAATCGCAGGCAGTTTGTGTCAAATAAAAACATTTTTGGTTTAAATAAAATAACTTGAAAATGTGTCAGCGGTTTTGTGTCAATTTGTTTGTTTGTTTGTTTTTTTTTTTTTGTTGGTAAGGTTCCATTATACTTGCCAGCGATCTCCAGGAGTTGGCGTCAAATACATTTTATATTAATAAACATTAACCTCAGATACTAGTCAGCAGTCGCAGACAGTTTGTGTCAAATAAAAACATTTTCTGTCCCTATAAAATAACTTCAAAAGTGTGTAAGCGATTTTGTCAATTTCTTTTATTTTTTTTGGTTGGTAAGGTTCCATTATACTTGCCAGCGATCTCCAGTAGTTTGTGTCAAATACATTTTATATTAATAAACATTAACTTCACATACCAGTCACCAATCGCAGGCAGTTTGTGTCAAATAAAAACATCTTCTGTCCCTATACAATAACTTCAAAAGTGTGTAAGCGATTTTGTGTCAATTTGTTTGTTTTTGGTTCCATTATAATTCTGTTTCCTCGGGCCATCTCCAGTAGTTTGCGTCCAATACATTTTATATTAATAATCATTAACTTCAGATACCAGTCAGCAATCGCAGGCAGTTTGTGTCAAATAAAAACATTTTCTTTTTATACAAAATAACTTGAAAAGTGTGTCAGGGCTTTGGTGTCAAATAAATACATTTCATATTTTTGGTAAAGTTACATTCCCTATCTGTCGTACACTCCGAGTTGTGTCGAGTAGTGTACGACACTAGGGGTCGCTCTTGAGAGCCCAAACACCTCTGACAGTTTTGAGAAAGGCCAATGAAAATTGGGTGTGCAGATTTGCATAGCTGGCCACGCCCCGGACGTCCGGGTATAATAGGGCAGCGTGTGCATCTGCTCACTCGTTCTGTTTTTCGGAGCCGAATGCAGCGTCTCTGCGTGAGAAGCGGCAACATTCACCTCTCTCGTCGTTGGATCTACGGCACAGACAGCGGTCTCTCCCTCTCTGACACTGCTCGGGTTGTGAGAGTCCCCTGGGTGCGTCGACGGCGATCTTCAAGAGAAGATTCTCTTCTGCAGAGAGCAAATTTTCTCTAAAAGAGCTCCACAGACGGATGGTGTGTTTCACGATGCCTTTCCGTCTGTGTCCTACTGGGTGCGGATTCTACCTTTCCCCGAACGATCGGCACGAACGCTGTGTTCAATGCTTGGGGCGGGAGCATGCTGACGCAGCGTTCGCTGAGGGAGGTTGTCAGCACTG
>VONZ01003961.1:0-14470 GCA_012976165.1 Labeo catla | reverse complement strand
ATCCAGGGTGGTTGCTAGGGAGTTGCTATGTGGTTGCTAGGGCACCCAAGGTGGTTGCTAAGGTGTTGCTATGCCGTTGCTAGGGTGTCCAGGGTGGTTGCTAGGGTGTTGCTATGCGGTTGCTAGAGTAACTGGGGTGGTTGCTAGGGTGGTTGCTAGGCCATTACTAGTTGTCACAGATCATTACTATGGAGTGTTGTAGAGTTCTTAGCATGTTCTTAACCTGATTTAGCACTTAGCTAATCACTTTTAGCATGTAGGTATTCACTGCTAGCATGACTAGCATCTTAAGGATTCCTATTTGCTAACATGAGTCAAAAGAACCAAGTCCCATGTCTCTATGATGTTCTGATGTAGAGATATAGGACTTGCTAAATGGTTGCTAGGGTACTCTGTTTGGTTGCTAGGGAGTGGCTTGAAAGCTGCCAATGATGACGCACTAAAGGCTGCTTGCCAGTATGAATGATATAAAGCAAGCCCCATGTCTCTATGATATTCAGATTTGAAGATATGTCTGTGTGGGTTTGGGTTACTAGGGTGCTAGCTAGCTAGCTAGCTAGATAGATAGATAGATAGATAGATAGATAGTAATGGTTAGATGATAGATAGATAGATAGATAGATAGTAATGGTTAGATGATAGACAGATAGATAGATAGATAGATAGATAGATAGATAGATGAGTTTGAATGAGTTTGAATGGATTAGAAATACAGTACATAGAAGGGAAGTTTGATTGAGCCTCAAAGGATTCTGGGAGTTTTGACAGTTGAAATTTGAAAAGTGCTGGCTCATTTGAACATTCCGTCAATGTAAGTCTATGGGATTTTTCCCAGTTTTAAACATCATTTTTAGGAAAACCGTAAGTCCAATCAGTTAGAAAAGATATAGCACCTCGAGTCAGACCAGTCTGAAGATCTGGGCTGAGTTTGGAGTTTGTAGAGTTAAAGGTCTAGGAGGAGTAGCAGTCAGAAATTTTAGTCTCAGAAGAATAATAATAACTAGATAAAAAAGTTCGTCAAGACAAACTTTAAGTTGGCTTGAGAAAGCCGGACCAGAAAGTTTTAAAAAGTTTAAAAAGTTTGAAAAGTTTGAAAAGTTAAGACGTTTCAAAAGTTTAAATACTTTAAGAAGTTTAAGAAGGTTTAAGTTTGGATGGTTTTCAGTCTGAAATATTTTTAAAGTTTGAATGTAGTCTGTCAGATAGATAGATAGATAGATAGATAGATAGTATTGGTCAGATTATCAATCGACAGATAGATAGATAGATAGATAGATAGATGATTCTAACATAATTACCAAGTTACTAGCATGTTGCTAGTCTGTTTCTAGCACGATTAGCAAGCTGATAGCATGTTTCTAGCATGATTAACATGTTGCTAGTACGTTTCTAACATGATTAGAAAGTTGCCAGCATGTTTCTAACATGATTAGCAAAGTTGCTAGCATGTTTTTAGCATGACTAGCATGTCGCTAGCATGTTTCTAGCATGATTAGCATGTCTCTAGCATGTTTCTAACATGATTAGCAAAGTTGCTAGCATGTTTCTAACATGATTAGCATGTCGCTAGCATGTTTCTAACATGACTAGCATGTTGCGAGCATGTTTCTAGCATGATTAGCATGTCGCTAGCATGTTTCTTGCATGACTAACATGTTGTTAACATGTTTCTAGCATGATTAGCATGTCGATAGCATGTTTCTTGCATGACTAGCATGTCGCTAGCATGTTTCTAGCATGACTAGCATGTTTCTAGCATGATTAGCAAAGTTGCTAGCATGATTCTAGCATGACTAGCATGTCACTAGCATGTTTCTAGCATGACTAGCATGTCACTAGCATGTTTCTAGCATGATTAGCAAAGTTGCTAGCATGTTTCTAGCATGATTAGCATGTCGCTAGCATGATTCTAACATGACTAGCATGTCACTATCATGTTTCTAGCATGATTAGCAAAGTTGCTAGCATGTTTCTAGCATGATTAGCATGTCACTAGCATGTTTCTAGCATGATTAGCAAAGTTGCTAGCATGTTTCTAGCATGACTAGCATGTCGCTAGCATGGTTCTAGCATGATTAGCAAAGTTGCTAGCATGTTTCTAACATAACTAGCATGTCGCTAGCATGTTTCTGGCATGACTAGCATGTCGCTAGAATGTTTCTAGCATGACTAGCGTGTAGCTAGCATGTTTCTAGCATGACCAGCATGTTTCTAGCATGACTAGCATGTTGTTAGCATGTTTCTAGATAGATAGATAGATAGATAGATAGATAGATAAGGTTAGATGATAGATAGATAGATAGATAGATAGATAGATAGATAGTAAGGGTTTGAAGATGGATAGATAGATAGATGAGTTTGAATGAGTTTAAATGGATTAGAAATACAGTACATAGAAGGGTTGAAGTTTGATTGAGGCTCAAAGGATTCTGGGAGTTTTGACAGTTGGAATTTGAAAAGTGTTGGCTCATTTGAACATTCCGTCAATGTAAGTCTATGGGATTTTTCCCAGTTTTAAACGTCATTTTTAGGAAAACCGTAAGTCCGATCAGTTAGAAAAGATATAGCAACTCGAGTCAGATCAGTTTGAAAATCTGGGCTGAGTTTGGAGTTTGAAGAGTTAAAGCTCTAGGAGGAGTAGCAGTCAGAAATTTTAGTCTCAGAAGAAGAATAATAATAACTAGATAAAAAAGTTCGTCAAGACAAACTTTAAGTTGGCTTGAGAAAGCCGGAGCAGAAAGTTTTAGAAAGTTTGTAAAGTTTAAAAAGTTTGTAAAGTTTAAAAAGTTAAAAAAGTTTAGAAAGTTTAAGAAGTTTTAAAAAGTTTTAAGTTTGGATGGTTTTCAGTCTGAAATAGTTTGAAGTTTTAAAGTCTGAATTCAGTCTGTCAGATAGATAGATAGATAGATAGATAATTAACATGTTGTTAGTATGATTCTAACATTTTTAGCAAGTTACTAGCATGTTGTTAGCATTTTTTTAACATTAACAAGTTACTAGCATGTTGCTTGTCTGTTTCTAGCATGGTTAACATGTTGCTAGCACAATTAGCAAGTTACTAGCATGTTGCTAGCATGTTTCTAGCATGATTAGCAAAGTTGCTAGCATGTTTCTAGCATGATTAGCAAAGTTGCTAGCATGTTTCTAACATGATTAGCATGTCGCTAGCATGTTTCTAGCATGATTAGCATGTCGCTAGCATGTTTTTCAACATGACTAACATGTTGCTAACATGTTTCTAGCATGATTAGCAATGTCCTTTAGCATGTTTCTAGCATGAGAATTAGCATGTCAGCCCTTTATATTTCTAACATGATTAGCAGAAGTTCTTGCTTATGTTTCTAACATGATTAGCATGTAGTTAGCATGTTTTTAACATGACCCCAGCATGTTGCTAGCATGTTTCCTATGATTAGCATGTGGCTAGCATGTTTTAACATGACTAGCATGTTGCTAACATGTTTCTAGCATGATTAGCAATGTGTTGCTTATGTTTCTAGCATGATTGGCATGTAAGCTAGCATGTTTCTAGCATGATTAAGCAAAGTTGCTAGCATGTTTCCTAACTTTTATGATTAACATGTCATAGCATGTTTCTAACTTGACTAACATGTCGCTAGCAATGTTCTAGCATGATTAGCAAAGTTGCTAGCATGTTTCTATATTCTCATGTAAGCTAGCATGTTTCTAACATGATTAGCATGTAAGCTAACATGTTTCTAGCATGATTAGCATGTCGCTAGCATGTTTTTTAGCATGACTACCATGTCGCTAGCATGTTTCTAACATGATTAGCATGTCGTTAGCAAGTTTCTAGCATGATTAGCATGTCGCTAACATGTTTCTAGCATGACTAGCATGTCGCTAGCATGTTTCTAGCATGATTAGCATGTCACTAGCATGTTTCTAGCATGATTAGCATGTCACTAGCATTTTTCTAGCATGAATAGCATATCGCTAGCATGTTTTTTAGCATGACTAGCATGACACTAGCATGTTTCTAGCATGATTAGCATGTCGTTAGCATGTTTCAAGATAGATAGATAGATAGATAGAGTTTGAATGAGTTTAAATGGATTAGAAATTAGAAACATAGAAGGGAAGTTTGATTGAGGCTCAAAGGATTCTGGGGATTTTGACAGTTGAAATTTGAAAAGTGTTGGCTCATTTGAACATTCCGTCAGTGTAAGTCTATGGGATTTTTCCCAGTTTTAATCGGCATTTTTAGGAAAATCGTAAGTCCGATCAGTTAGAAAAGATATAGCAACTAACTTCAGATCAGTCTGAAGATCTGGGCTGAGTTTAGAGTTTGTAGAGTTAAAGCTCTAGGAGGAGTAGCAGTCAACGGTTTTAGTAAGAAGAATAATAATAATAATAACTAGATAAAAAAGTTCGTCAAGACAAACTTTAAGTTGGCTTGAGAAAGCCGGAGCAGAAAGTTTTAGAAAGTTTGTAAAGTTTAAAAAGTTTGTAAAGTTTAAAAAGTTAAAAAAGTTTAGAAAGTTTAAGAAGTTTAAGTTTGGATGGTTTTCAGTCTGAAATAGTTTGAAGTTTTAAAGTCTGAATTCAGTCTGTCAGATAGATAGATAGATAGATAGATAATTAACATGTTGTTAGTATGATTCTAACATTTTTAGCAAGTTACTAGCATGTTGTTAGCATTTTTTTTAACATTAACAAGTTACTAGCATGTTGCTTGTCTGTTTCTAGCATGGTTAACATGTTGCTAGCACAATTAGCAAGTTACTAGCATGTTGCTAGCATGTTTCTAGCATGATTAGCAAAGTTGCTAGCATGTTTCTAACATGATTAGCATGTCGCTAGCATGTTTCTAGCATGATTAGCATGTCGCTAGCATGTTTTTCAACATGACTAGCATGTTGCTAGCATGTTTCTAGCATGATTAGCAATGTCGCTAGCATGTTTCTAGCATGATTAGCATGTCGCTAGCATGTTTCTAGCATGATTAGCAAAGTTGCTAGCATGTTTCTAACATGATTAGCATGTCGCTAGCATGTTTCTAGCATGACTAACATGTTTCTAGCATGACTAGCATGTCGCTAGCATGTATCTAGCATGATTAGCATGTCGCTAGCATGTTTCTAGCATGATTAGCATGTCGCTAGCATGTTTTTCAACATGACTAGCATGTTGCTAGCATGTTTCTAGCATGATTAGCAATGTCGCTAGCATGTTTCTAGCATGATTAGCATGTCGCTAGCATGTTTCTAGCATGATTAGCAATGTAAGCTAGCATGTTTCTAGCATGATTAGCATGTAAGCTAGCATGTTTCTAGCATGATTATGAAAGTTGCTAGCATGTTTCTAACATGAATTAGCACATGTAAGCTAGCATGTTTCTAGCATATTAGCATGTTCTAGCATGATTAGCATGTCACTAGCATGTTTCTAGCATGATTAGCAAAGTTGCTAGCATGTTTCTAGCATGACTAGCATGTCGCTAGCATGTTTCTAGCATGATTAGCATGTCAATAGCATGTTTCTAGCATGAATAGCAAAGGTGCTAGCATGTTTCTAGCATGATTAGCATGTCGTTAGCATGTTTCTAGCATGATTAGCATGTAGCATGCTAACATGATTTGCTAACATGCATGACTAGCATGTCGTTAGCATGTTTCTAGCATGATTAGCATGTCACTAGCATGTTTCTAGCATGATTAGCATGTCACTAGCATTTTTCTAGCATGACTAGCATATCGCTAGCATGTTTTTTAGCATGACTAGCATGACACTAGCATGTTTCTAGCATGATTAGCATGTCGTTAGCATGTTTCAAGATAGATAGATAGATAGATAGAGTTTGAATGAGTTTAAATGGATTAGAAATTAGAAACATAGAAGGGAAGTTTGATTGAGGCTCAAAGGATTCTGGGGATTTTGACAGTTGAAATTTGAAAAGTGTTGGCTCATTTGAACATTCCGTCAATGTAAGTCTATGGGATTTTTCCCAGTTTTAATCGGCATTTTTAGGAAAATCGTAAGTCCGATCAGTTAGAAAAGATATAGCAACTAACTTCAGATCAGTCTGAAGATCTGGGCTGAGTTTAGAGTTTGTAGAGTTAAAGCTCTAGGAGGAGTAGCAGTCAACGGTTTTAGTAAGAAGAATAATAATAATAATAATAAGTTTAAATAGCATATCAGTAAGTTGGCTTTCTCAAGCCAACTTAATAATAAGTTTAAATAGCATATCAGTAAGTTGGCTTTCTCAAGCCAACTTAATAATAAGTTTAAATAGCATATCAGTAAGTTGGCTTTCTCAAGCCAACTTAATAATAATAATAATCATAACTTTAAGTTTAAGTAGCATATCAGTAAGTTGGCTTTCTCAAGCCAACTTAATAATAATAACTATAAGTTTAAGTCGGATTTCAGTAAGTTGGCTTTCTCAAGCCAACTTAATAACTATAAGTTTAAGTCGGATTTCAGTAAGTTGGCTTTCTCAAGCCAACTTAATAACTTTAAGTTTAAGTCGGATTTCAGTAAGTTGGCTTTCTCAAGCCAACTTAATAATAATAATAAGTTTAAATAGCATATCAGTAAGTTGGCTTTCTCAAGCCAACTTAATAATATTTTTTGTTTTTATTAATAACAAAGAATTACAATAAAAGTAAAAGATTTAGGCCTGTGTATACAGCAGGGAAGAAAAAAAAAAGTCATATTCAAGTAAAATAATTATATTCAATATTGAAAATATTCATTCTTTTTTCTTTCTTTTTTTAGGTTGTCATCCGGTTGTTGTAAGTGATCAATCTAGTCATTCTGCATTTTGGACTTGTCATGTTCAACACACTGGTTAGTCAATAATCATTTATTAAAAATCAGTACGTTTCAATTTGTACAGATATATGCACCTGACTCATACTGAGTGATTCTTTTTCTTTTTCTCCCCTTTGTTTTTGTGTCAGTAGCTGCTGCACCCCAAATGCTCCACAGCATTGAGCGTCTTTGGCTTTGTAAGTATATTTTTTTCAGCTGACTATTAAACACATTCACAATATTTGTATGCAGCAGTTTTAATTCATGTATTCATTGGTGGTTAGTGAAATGTAATTATTTAATTACACAACACACTATGTGAATAGTGTAATGTGCCTTCCTGCTATACTACTTTTAATCTTTTTGTGATTTATTTTTTATATTTTTGTCAGATTTGTCAAGATCATCTGAAAAGAGTGCATTTGTGCCATGTAAATAATTGAATGTTATTTTGCTATAGAGTAGATGAGTAAATGTATGTTTTCTTTTAGGAAATTAAAATCAGATAGGCCATAATATCTTAAGATTAATTTTGTTGTTCTGATTGAGTCAGGGTGTTGTGAGTGGTCAAGTATAGGGCCAAAATTAATATTATTAATATTATTAATTTTACTGACATTTTACATGTAACATTTTGAATACTCTATTACTCATATAGCTGTAAACTGCACCATTTCACAGGCTGTGATATTCGCCAAAGAGTGCATTGCCAAGTAGTGCAGGGTGCCCAAACTTTTATAAGATTTTTTCTCTTTTTTTGTCATTTTTAAACTGTAAAATTGTATTAATTTAAAATCAAATCTATACACAATACACAAGACTGAGTTTTTATATATATATATATATATATATATATATATAGAGATAGATAGATAGATAGATAGATTTGCTATATATATATATATATATATATATTGCAAATACTGCAGTTTGCTGGATGGAGAACCCCAGAAGTTTATAAACAGATGGCATGGTGGAAGAAGCGAGCAGGCCTTACAACAACAACAACAACAAAAAAAAAAATATATATATATATTTCTGAGGTATGCTACAAATGTTAACATTTAACATTGAGATTTACATGAGATCTGACTAACATATTGTTTCAATATGTGTCCCCTCTTTATGTCTCTCTTTCATTTATTCTATCCCTCTTTTAGGATTAACTTGAGGTCCTGAGGGGAGTTTCTATTGTGCTTTTGTTGATGCCACTTTTTCAATAATAAATTCAAATAAATTTTTCTTATACAGTATTTATATGGTGTCATTCTTACTTGGGATAGGGGTGAGGGGGAGGTACATGTGTGTGTGATATTTGTGGAAATAACATTGTTTAAAAAAAACTGGAGGAAGTCTTTAATAATATGTTTTTGTAGTTTTTAGCGAACCAATTAATTAGGCTATATAGGCTACTTTAGCAAACCAGCTAATATTGCTTCGGTAAATGTTGTTGTTCTTATTAATTAAATAAATATAGGTCTGTATTTCATACACATTTCCATTTGGAATCCAGACTCGGGCCAGTACCGGCTAATTGTATAATCTATGCTGGCGTGATTGTGGCCCGATGCCGGCAGTGTCGGCTCAGTTTCGGCACCCGGACACGGGCCAGCGTACTCGGGCCGATTCTGGCGCGTCATTCACTCCCGTAATTCACACGAGTCCGGCAACCGCATCTGGCCCGAGTCATTTCTTCCGGCTTGACGGATTCGGGCCGTTATTGGGCCAGATCATTTTTAGATCACATTACCTGGGTAATGTGGTTCAAACGACGGAGATGTGACCGCGTTCGGGAAACAGTGGTGACTAGCTAGTTCGTTTCCACAACAATGCATCGTACTATGGAGGTTAATCAGCGAGTTACGTCGTTGTATGGGAAACGCACCCCTATGGGATGATATTAGACTCAAAACGATTAATAGATGCATGCACAATTATCCACGTACTGGATCAATTTTATGCATGTATCTTACAATCCACAAACAAATGCCTTTCAAATTGAGTCTGTGGAATTCGGGATCAAATGATTGTGCAGTGATTTGTACAAATACAGACATGTTTGCGAATAAAAATGTTATGTTCTGCATTAATATATCATAAATTTCTCATGCAAAAAGGAATCCGTGGATTTGTGGATCAGGTGACACGCCTGCATTTATTGAGGTCTTGCTCGAGTCAATCTTGTTCAGTTCATTTGGATTTGGAGACTTCATTTTCGCAGTTTACACCATTTCACAGTGCAATTCATTAATGTGTACCCGATTTGAAAAATTCGCAAATTTGCGTCACTACGCTGAGACAAATGCATCTCAACCGGTGTCTGCAGAGTTACATTAATGTGAAGCATTTTGTTCTAACAGAGACATATTTGTGAATACAAATGTTATAGTTTGTACACAAATAGACTAACGTTTGTTTTCCGTTTTTTTTTTATCATGGCCATAGTCTCCAAACTTTTGATCATCTCTTGTATGTTTAGATAGCACGAATAATGTAGTCTGCCTTTAAGTTTACATTTAGAAAAATGCGCGCAGCCCAACTGTTCACTGTGCATAAAAGTTCACTGGACTCTTCCTCTTTAGTAACTTACTTCATCCTTCATTTCTGGATGTGAAATATTCAATTATAATAAGACAAGTAAGATTAAGTGAGCAGATAAGTTACAGTACTTAAGATTGCGTTGTTGTGCTCCGCCATCTCACGATATGAAAAATAAATAAAAAACCTTGCGCGCGACCTATTTTTCGAATTTCCTGAAATCGTCCCAGCACTTTCCCAGGTCGCATCACAATTGATTATATTAAACCAATCTATTGTTTATTATGTAAATCTATTATTTATTATGTAAACCAGGCTTTATAATTAACGCGCTTTCTGCCAAAAAAAAAAAAAAGGTCTTCTTCACATGTAAAATCATCCTCTTCAAACCCATAACATACACTCTCTCATTACTGTAAGTCGTATGAAATTTCTCTCCTACTGCGAAGATGGCGAATCAGCATCATCAACTTCATCTTTGCAGCCGACACTAACTTTAGCAATAAGTACATGAAATTTGTTACAGCTATTTTTTCCCTAGACATTCATTGTCATTCCTTTAGTCAGCAAGCAGCAAGGCTATAAAAGGCTCACTGGTTTAATATAGTATAATTAATTTAATATAAACGTGCAATTACGAATGGGTCAATGTGTGTGTGTGGATTGGGCAAGGCTAAAAGGGCGGAACGAAAGTCTCAAAATTCAAATGAATCAAATAGAATTGATTCAGAAGAGATGTGAATGAATGCACGCATGTCGTCTGATCCACAAATGAACATTTTAATCGCCACATGCTAGTGTTGGGTTCGAGTCCACCTAAGTCGAGTCCGAGTCTTTTACCAATCGAGTCCGAGACGAGTCCGAGTCCAAAATGGGCCGAGTCGGACTCAAGTCCGAGTCCCAAAGGGCTGAGTCCGAGTCGAGTCCGTCCGAGTCCAAGGAAACACTACTGTTTGTCAGTATCTTAAAATTGTTTTAATCCAGGGGTGCCCAAACTCAAGATCTTACTAGGCATACTAGAAGCCCCCTGGCAGGTGTGTTGGAGGCAAGTTGGAGCTAAACCAAGGACCAGGACCGAGTTTGGGCAACCCTGTTTTTAAACTTTGCAACTAGAAAAACGCAGTGTCAGTTGAAATGTAAGAAAAGCAAACCTCTAGTGGATCTTGCCATTTTGATTTTTGATTTCACAACATCTCATAATTAGTGTCCATGCTCTACTTAGCAAACTTAAAGTCATGCAACAGAAGTTATGGCTGATCTATGTAATGTGACATATTTTAGAGTGAAACAGGTTTTAGAATGTGAAAAATTATAGGGCGGGACTTGACTTTATTCATAGATGTAGTAAATGTATAAATTCAAGAGTGGGGGTAAAGGAGTAGGTATCTTGGTGAATGGGACCTTAAGAGCAGAAAACACCATGTTTAAATAATAATAATTTCAGTACAGAAAAAAACTAATCAACCAATGTAAGTAAAACATTCTCGAGCTCAAGGCAAGTAAACACTCCAAGTATTACTTACAAGCAAAAGTATTATTACATATATTAATCAAAAATACAAATGAAATAATATTTTTTTTAAAATAGCATCTTTTTAAAAAAAATAGAATTGTAGAGTTTTTTTTTTAAGTTTTTTTTTTATGTAGGTCTATATAAAGGCTATTACAGAAATAGACTACAAACATTTCATGAAGTAATAAATGTTAAAATAAAACACTGCAAAATCTTCAATGTATACATTAAAGATAATTCTTATTACAGTTAATAAGTGATTCAGTCAAGAACAGTGAGTGATTTTCTCTTTTTCTTTTGTTGTTTGATTATTGTTTGACGTGGTCGGCCGCTGCAGGTTTACGCTGCTGTCGCTTTAAGATCTGACGCACAGATCAAATATTTTGACGCATCAGTATTTCTCCCAACTGTTCAGGTTTACTTAAGACAAAACCGACTTCATTTACATGAATAGTGTCAAACACGAGCATGTGTGTAGCAATAACAGAACCTATTAAAAGCGAAAGAGAACTCTGTATTCGCACACTGACTGAGAGGCGCGTTCTGTGATCGCGTCGGCTTTGCGTATACCCACTTCTAAATTCCTTCTGATGCACATCATTCAGTAGTGTCCTGCATTAGCCAAAATCATGGCAGGCCATCATTTCTAATTCAATCGTATGTGAATAAATGCAAATATTCGCTCAAAACACATTGTAAAGACAGTAGGGAATGTGACATGCGCCCGCGCCCGCTCCGTCCGCGCCAGCACCAGATTAGCCGAGTAGTAAAATTAACAATTATTATTGATTACTAATTTGAATCAGTACATTATAACGAAAACAATACCTTAAAAATGAAAAGAATTAGATTTTTATGATCTGAAATTTCTTAAACTGGATGAACCCCTGTAATCTTTTGTCCAGGGATCCAGTAGACGTTCAAACACCCAATTGATTTCATCAGAGATTGCGGAGAGTCACGTCCAGATGTCAGTTAACGTTATTCTTTTTAGCGTGGCTTTGGCTTAAAAGCACGAACGATTAAGCTTATTTAAGTGTGCAGCGATGTGCAGATCAGCTGAATCAATCTGCTGTTAAAAATGAACCATCCATTCATCATATCATCATGCAAAACTATGAATTAGAATAATTGTAAATGACGATCGGGTGCGGTTATCTAAATCAGATAAAAATATAGGTGCGGGTGGGTGGCGGGCGGATAATTTATTTGAAGCTGTGGATTCGGGTGACGTTTTGAGCTCATCCGCGCATCTCTAGTGCGCACATAAACCCGTCGGCTTTCAAGTAGCCTACTGGACAAGACTTTCGTGATAATGCATCGAGTCAGTGACATTTCCGTCAACTGTCTCTGGACTCGGACGGACTCGGGATATTTTCCAAGTCCGAAAGGCTTGAGTCCGAGTCAAGTCCGAGTAAAAATGCATCCAAGTCCGTGACAAGTCCGAGTCGCCTAAAAATTGTACTCGAGACCGGACTCCGAGTACGAGTCTGAGTACCCCAACTCTACCACATGCACAAACCGTGATACTTTAATACAAACTGTAACATTTGTATTCACAAATATGTCTCTGTTAGAACAAAATGCTGCACATTAATGTAATTCTTAACTCTGCAGACACCGGTTGAGATGCATTTATTTCAGTGTAGTGACGCAAATTTGCGAATTTTTCAAATCGCGTACACGTTAATGAATTGCACTGGGCCTTGTTCATTGGTAGTTGTGTGTGAGCGTCGTGACATGCTGTTAACTGCGAAAATTAAGTCCAAAATCCAAATTAACTGAACAAGAATGACTCAAGCAAGACCTCAATAAATGCACGCGTCACCTGATCCATAAATGCACGGATTCCTTTTTGCATGAGCAATTTATGATATATTAATGCAGAACAGAACATTTTTATTCGCAAACATGTCTGTATTTGCACAAATCGCTGCACAATCATTTAATCCCGAATTCCACAGACTCAAATTGAAAGGCATTTGTTTGTGGATTGTAAGATACATGCATAAAATTGATCCAGTACATGGATAATTGTGCGTGCATCTATTAATCGTTTTGAGTCTAATATCATCCCAAAAATAGAAATTCTTACCTTGTTTACTCATCCTTAAGCTATTCAAGTATTTAATTTTGATTAAATTTGGTTCAGAGACATTTTATGACAATTATGAGAGAAGTTTCATTTTTGGGTAAACTATTCCATGAAGGTGAAAAGACTTTTTCTTTCTTTCTACCATTGGCTAATTTGGTAGGTGTTTTATTAAAAGTATTTGGTTTTACACTGCCCATTTTAAACCAGTTTTTGGGCCAAACTTGTTTTAACTTCAGAAGAATTCTAAAGGTTTGATTGTGTAGTCAGGTCTAAATGACTGTTCATGGAAAGATTGCATGTTTCTCTTCAAAATTCGTATATAAAAACTGTGTAAATAATTGATTCTTATGGTGAATTTACATTGTATCCAGTGTGTCTGTTTATATGGATACTAAAAACTGTTATTGTTACCGAGGGAGTGAGACGAGAGGCGAGCGGATCCATGTGCAAACTTTTATTCAAACGACGAGACAAAAACATGGTCGAGGCAGGCAGGGTTAGGGCTCAGACTTGGGGCTCCGTACAGTTGCTAACACGACTAGTGCTAAGTGCAAACCAATACTCGGCAGTGCGTAACAGGAAGATCGGGGTATAAATAGTGTCTCTGATTAGACGCGGGTGAAGTGCAATGGCTGATGGGGAATGTAGTCCAGGGTGTGGTGAAACAATCAGTGAGGTGCAAGGTGAGAGCGACATCTGGTGGTGAGCGGTCCGCAGAACACCGACCAGATTCGTAACATAGCCCCCCCCCAAGGAGCGGCTTCCAGACGCTCCAACCGAAAAACAGTCCTGGGGAGCGGTGGGAGGGCCAGGAGACTGAGGCAGAACCGGCAGGGCAGAAGCCTTCCAGGGCGTAGCCGGAGGCGGAGCAGGAGGTGCAGGAGTCCTCCAGGGCGGAGCAGGAGGCGCAGGAGCCCTCCATGGCGGAGCAGGAGGCACAGGAGCCCTCCAGGGCAGAACAGGAGGCACAGGAGCCCCCCGGGGCGGAGCAGAAGGCACAGGCGCCCTCCAGGGCGGAGCCGGAGGCAGAGCAGGAGGTGCAGGAGCCCTCCAGGGCGGAGCAGGAGGCGCAGGAACCCTCCAGAGCGGAGGCAGAGCAGGAGGCGCAGGGGCCCTCCAGGGTGGAGCCGGAGGCAGAGCAGGAGGCGCCGGGGCCCTCCAGGGTGGAGCAGGAGGCGCAGGAGCCCTCCAGGGCGGAGCAGGAGGCCCAGCAGGAGGTGTAGGAGCCCTCTAGGGCAGAACAAGAGGCACAGAAGCCCTCCAGGGCGGAACAGGAGGCACAGAAGTCCTCCAGGGCAGAGCGGGCACCCGCGCCACTTCCATGGGAGGTTCTACAGCCAATGCTGACACCTCTGGAGGCACTGGCGCGGCTTCTCCGACGTGAGAGGTCTCAAGAACTGACTCGTAGTCAGACGAGACCCCTGAAGCAGGCTTTTGATCAGACGGGAGCTCTGGAGCAGGCTTGTGATCAGACGTGACCTCTGGAGCAGACTTGTGAACAGACGTGGCCTCAGGGGCAGACTTGGTGACAGACGAGACCTCTGGAG
>VONZ01003960.1:0-14482 GCA_012976165.1 Labeo catla | reverse complement strand
TATTTAGACTTTATTCTCGTAATATTTAGACTTTATTCTCGTAATACTTAGACTTCATTCTCGTAATATTTAGACTTTATTCTCGTAATATTTAGACTTTATTCTCGTAGTATTTCGACTTTATTCTCGTAGAATTTTGTCCTTATTCTAGAAATATTAAGACCTTAATCTCGTAATCTTAGATTTTTTTACGTGGCACTAAAACGCTGTGGTATAAATGCATGTTGGCTCATTAGTTAGAAAGAACATATCCTTAAATTAAATCATAATAAATTAATAAAATTAAATCAAACATACAGCACACAATCTACAAATGAAATCAACAATCTAAAGGAATAAAAACAAAAGGAATAAAAAAACTTAAATTAGTTCGAAGCTGAAATTAAATTAATTTACGTTAATGAAAACAGTTTATATGGTCCAAGGAGCTCTAAAAAATTTAGTGGCGCTTTAACATGAAACAGGAAACTCATGAATATTCATGTTAGCTCCGCCCAGTGTCACAGAAAATCTCAGACACCGAATATTTCAGAACACCGGACTGATTATTATTAACAACCAAAATAACTGAGCTCATGTCCCAGTGTTAAAAACATGATCAAGATCATTTAAAACACAATGGGATTCCCAGAGTTGTATGATCCATCAAAAATGCAGATTTTGCCTATAAATAAATAAAAATCAAGAGCATGCCTGTATACGAGTTAATTTACCAGGTAAAAATACAACTATGTGTAAAATGTCGTAGTTAACATGGGTCTGACATGAAAACTACGCTAGTCATTGTCCCATAAAATGATAAATAGCAAGTAACACGTACAGATTTTCGTTATATTTTGTTCATTTCGTTTTTAGTATAATCAAATGTGACCTTGTTGCGAATACATTCACCCCGAGACCGCGTTGCGAACACCGGCTCCACTACGAGAGGAAGCCGCAGCCGCAGCAGCGATTCTACCGCTCGCCGGTGGCCGTGTGACAGCGCTTTTAAACGGTCTTCAGACAGAGCGTGAACACAAGCACGGGGCCGTTGCAGAGCAGCTGAGTATCAGCACCGGACTGAATCCAAAGAGCAAATCCCCGCATCTGCATCGCACCCGACACATAAATAATATCCCACCCCTTATGTCAATTTTAGCGGGTCACCTGTCGGGTTCATTTAATCGACATTGTTTTCGACACATTTTCGTGTACTACCTGGTTGTTTTAAGTCTCGCCGATGCCGCCTCACAGTATGACGGCGCCCTCTTGTTTACATTCCAGAATGCACCGCGCAGCCACGGCTAACACAAGGTCACGTGCCGATGATGACGTCACAGAGGATTCGAACGCGGCATATAAATAGAATGTTGCTTCTGCCAGTCAGTTCAGTACAGTCTATCAGTTCAGTTCGACTTCTTACATTCACCTCTTGAGACTGAAGAGTCAGAAACTGTAACAAACACAAAATCTGTAACACAGTATTCCAATACAGTGTACAAACACGCATAGAGAAACAAATAAGAGTGAGCAGTATTATGAATGCAAATTCAGCAGTAGAGATGGAAGGCAAACAGCCATCGAGTGGCGCGGGTGGGGCAGAAGGGGGAAATGATAACATCTCCCAAACACTACAGGAGCCCTTAAGACCTCCCTCACAGTCTGATAATCAGAGACAGATTGAGGCTTCAGTAGAGAGACCCAGTTGTCCTCCAGAACAGAGTCAGCATTTAGAAGAGAGAGAAAATCAAACTTCAGAACAGAGGAGCACTCAACGTCGAGATTGGAGAATTACCCAGCCAATAGGTACTCTGATTCATGTCAAGTCTAGTCTGTTTATGTTTTTTGTTGTTGTTGTTGTTGTTGTTTTCAACCTGTTAGCTTTTTCACAGCGGTGTTTAGTCAGAAGCAGCTGCTGGAGTTCAGTCTCATGATGATTATTAACCCGTTGTTGTGTGTTTTTCAGAATCGGCAAATGAGTATGTTGCTTGTTAAATCATCTATATCATTTGATTTAGATCGAACAGGTTTTTAGCAGGCTTTTAAATAATTCAAGTCAAATGATTCACGATTCACACTCCGAGTCCTGATCTGAAATGATGGTTCACAAATCATTATTCTGATCGGAACTTCGGAGCGCGTTTCGCAGAACATTTCGACTTCGGTTCGGGTTCACGAATCATTTGTTTCATATCAGGATTTCAGAGCGATTTCATGAATCTTAGTTTTTTTTTAACAGTAGGAAACATCAAACCATTAAGACAGTACAGTCATAAGTATACACAAATACAAATGAAGAGTGCAGATGCAAAAGCCTCTAAATCCATCTGACATTTTTCTTTAAAATTATAAAATTTCTTTCTGGCTGCTTTGTATAGGTTTCTGTGTAAGTACTGGTACTTCTGATTGGGCTGAGGCTGGAATTTAGCGAGTTTGAAGTAAAAGTAATTGATGGACATATGATATGTGTTAGGAGCATTCACTCACTATCATTATCTCATTTTTGACCGAGATGGCTTTTAGCTGGTTTTGCATCTGAACTGTTCAAATCCCTTCACTTTATTTTTGCCATTTTTTATTAGTATATTTTTGTTTGTCTATTTCTTTTTTTTTTTCAGAATTTAAAATAGAAGACATAAGTGAGATCTCTGATTGAAGTCCTTGAAAAATCAAAAAAGTAGTGCTGATTTCTATATGAATATCTGTATCTGTATGAACCCTGAAAAAGGGATCAGTTTACTGACGTTTGCAAATATTTTTCTTGTTTTAGGTGGCCATCAAATATGTTAGCACAGTCCGGACTGCTGCTAACCCACATTCAGCGGTAAGCTGACAAGACTTTATTCTTTATGAAATTCTCCATTTAAAAATTGTTTTTATTAAACTGTAATTTGGTAATTGATAACCTTAGGAGATTTGAAATTAGGAGTCCTTAAACTAAACTTTTAATCTCTTTTCTTTAGGGAGGGCTTCGAGAGGCTGACATGCTGGGCCGGGTGCAGTCGCCACCATGTGAAAATGTAATCGGGTTCTGTGGATTTCACACATTGCCTCAAAAAGTTGCTTTGGTAATGGAGTATCCCTGGCCCTGTCTTTCACTTGGCAAGTTCCTCAGAAGAAACACCGGTCGTCTGCTTTTCCGTCAGCTTGTTCTCGCATTACAGCACTGTATTGACTGTGATGTGTACCACTTTGACACACATCCAGGCAACGTGCTTATCAACACCGAGACCCTGCAGCTAAAGTTGATAGACTTTAGCCGCTCTTCAGTCATCAGAGCATCAGGTCAGTTGACCTTTTGGACACAATTGACTTTTCACAATTGACTTTCTGGTTTATTTACGCTGGAAATTTTTTACATTTTATTTATTTATCTGTATATTTTTACAGGGTCTCAAGGTCCCGGGGTGTCCCGTTCATTTGCTATACGGTCCTCGAGAGAAACCCTACACGGGTTACTGAACAAATTTGAGGTTACAATAGGACGCCCATCCCAGGGTAAGGAATAACATTGCTTTAAAAACATATAAAGCTCTGACACAAGTAAGGAAGAACATGACTAATCAACTCTCTTCTGAAAACTTTCACAGAATTTTACGACGTACTGAAGGAACTTCTGACCGAGCCGCCATGGACCACCCTTAGCCATACATTAAACCATGTCTGGTTTAAAGAGGACGGCCGCAGGGAATGACAAGCTGAAAAAAGTAAGTATAAGAAAGGGAGATGTTTTCTGATCAATTCAAAACAGTACCACAGGTCTGAATGGCTCTCTAAAACCTCTTGATGATCTCTTGCTTTCTTTCTTTCACAGAGTGCACAAACAGAAATGCATGGGAGAAAACTGGAACAGAAATGACAGAAAAGCCTCCTTCCCTGCCTTGTCCAGTCCCCCCAGAAAAGAAAAGACGTTTGGCCCGCCAGGCAGAGAGGAAGAAATGCAAACCCGCCTGGGAGGGCTCTCGCAGCAACTGATGGGAGATCAAGACTCCGAGCGTTGCACCAGGCGGGGGGAAGAGACGTGGAGTTTGGCCTGCCGGGCGGGGAGGGAGAAAGGCAAACCCACCTGGGAAAAAAGTAAGTATAAGAAAGGGAGATGTTTCCTGATCAATTCAGAACAGAACCACAGGACTGAATGACTCTCTGAAACCTCTTGATGATCTTTTGCTAAACTCTTGCTTTCTATCTTTCACAGAGTGCACAAACAGAAATGCATGGGAGAAAACTGTAACAGAAAAGCCTCCTCCCCTGCCTTGTCCAGTCCCCCCAGAAAAGAAAAGATAGTCCTCCATGCTCCTCTACTGAGGGAAAAAAAAGCCTCTTCTCACAGGTCCTCCACAAGTTCTCCTCCGGTACCCACTGTGCAGACAAAACCCAGACGATGGATCGGCACCTAGAGACGACCTTTACAGCCCTGAATGTCAGCGGAGACCACATCGACCAGATGAGCCCCAGAGACGGATCCCCAGTGAAGACCTCGTCACCTAGACGGCTGTCGGCACAGGACCACAGGAACCAGGTGAGTCCTCTGCGTCTGGCCAGAGGAGAACTGGCCCCCCGACTGAGCCTGGTTTCTCCCAAGGTTTTTTTCTCCATTTGTCACCGATGGAGTTTTGGTTCCTTGCCGCTGTCGCCTCTGGCTTGCTTAGTTGGGGACGCTTTCTCGATATTGTATTTTATTTTATTGTATTTGATTAACCTTTACCTAAAAAAATTGTGTGTTTATTGTTGCCCTTTTGCATTGGTGATGTACTATTTCCTATTTAATACTGTACATCCACCTTGTCACAATTCTGTATTGCGCCGCCCCCCCGTCCCTGTTAGCTCGGAGTTCGCAACCCAAACCTCAAATCCGTCCTACAATCATCAGGTATTCCAGCAGGAAATTTCTCCAGCCATGCTTTTCGCGTTGGGGCAGCAACATCAGCAGCCCAGAACGGCCTCTCCAAACAGCAGATCCAATCCCTAGGAAGATTGTCGTTAAAAGCCTTCCAAAGCTACTCCAGAACTAACCAGTCCCACATAAAATAAGCCCACCAAACCCTCATTGGCCGACAAGCCATGTAAAGTAATCTCCTAATATCTCTTCCCCGCCTGGTGCAACGCCTGGAGTTTTGATCTCCCATCAGTCGCCGGGAGAGCCCTCCCAGGCGGGTTTGCCTTTCTCCCTCCTGGCGCCCCAAACCAAGCATTGTAACATCAGCGGCCTGCCAACCAGGCAATTTCTCGATCGTCAGCCTCCGCCAGATCCCAGCGCCTATTTTAGGGGGGTCTTCAGTCCGGTGGCTGTCCTCCACTCTATTGCTTTTTTTGGGCTAATTATATGTAAGCGTGAACTCGTGAAATATAAAATTATGATATAAGAAATAGACAATCCTTAATCATAATAAAATGTAAATTATAACGTTATTCAAGCAATAATAAAATAGATAAGGATTGTCTATTTTTTTTAATTAAAAAAAATTAATAAATAATAACTAAATACATATTTGTGTAGTCATTTCTTTCAATGTGCATTAAAAACCACACACACTACATGGTGCAGACATCAGCGATGTTGATCTTCACCTAATTGGATAGTGTGTTCTGCAAAGGCGGAGGAGTTCTTGTCATCCGATCGTGGTTGTATCTCTCTGTTAGTGCTACTGGATCTTAGTGCTGCATTTGACACTGTTGACCACAACATTCTCTTGAACAGACTTGACAATTATGTTGGTATTAGTGGTGGTGCATTGGCATGGTTCAAATCGTACTTATCTGACCGCCATCAATTTGTGGCAGTAAATGAAGAGGTATCATATCGATCACAAGTGCAGTATGGAGTACCGCAAGGCTCAGTGCTAGGGCCATTACTCTTTACGCTTTACATGTTACCCTTAGGAGATATTATCAGGAAACATGGTGTTAGCTTTCACTGTTATGCTGATGATACTCAGCTCTATATTTCTTCACAGCCCGGTGAAACATACCAACTTGAAAAACTTACAGATTGTGTAGTTGAGATGAAAAAAAAACTGGATAACAAGTAATTTCTTACTGCTAAATTCTGAAAAAACAGAGGTGTTAATTATTGGACCTAAAACCTAAAACTGTGTAATAACCTAAAACACTGTCTAATACTTGATGGCTGTTATGTCAATTCTTCGTCATCAGTTAGGAACCTAGGTGTGCTATTTGATGGTAATCTTTCCTTTGAAAACCACATCTCTAGTATTTGCAAAACTGCATTTTTCCATCTCAAAAATATATCTAAATTACGACCTATGCTCTCAATGTCAAATGCTGAAACATTAATTCATGCGTTTATGACCTCAAGATTAGATTATTGTAATGCTTTATTGGGTGGTTGTTCTGCTCGCTTAATAAACAAACTCCAGCTGGTCCAAAATGCAGCAGCTAGAGTTCTTACTAGAACCAAAAAGTATGATCATATTAGCCCTGTTCTGTCTACACTGCACTGGCTCCCTATTAAACATCGTATAGATTTTAAAATCTTGCTAATTACTTATAAAGCCCTGAATGGTTTAGCTCCTCAGTACCTGAGCGAGCTCTTATCACATTATAGTCCCTCACGTCCGCTGCGTCCTCAAAACTCTGGCAATTTGATAATACCTAGAATATCAAAATCAACCGTGGGCGGCAGATCATTTTCTTATTTAGCGCCCAAACTCAGGAACAATCTACCCAACACTGTTCGGGACGCAGACACACTCTGTCAGTTTAAATCTAGATTAAAGACCTGATGGACGCGTCACCTAGATGGCCATCGGCACAAGACCACGGGAACCAGGTGAGTCCTCTGCGTCTGTCCAGAGGAGAACTGGCCCCCGACTGAGCCTGGTTTCTCCCAAGGTTTTTTTCTCCATTCTGTCACCGATGGAGTTTTGGTTCCTTGCCGCTGTCGCCTCTGGTTTGCTTAGTTGGAGACACTTTCTTCAAACGATATCGTATACTATTTGAACTGAACTGAGCTGAATGATGACATCATTGAATCCAATGATGAACTGCCTTAAACCTAAACTACCTAAAAATTGAGTGTTTACTGCTGCGCTTTTGCATTATTGATGCACTTTTTCCTATTTAATACTGTACAGTTGCTTTGTCACAATTCTGTATTGTTAAAAGCGGTATACAAATAAAGGCAGAGGAGCAGATGAGGACATTTCGACACCCTGCGCCCCGTCTGGAACTTGACAGCGCTTTCCGAGTGTAGCCTTGGAAGAAGCGCGCGGCAATGGAGAAATCCAAAATAGATCCTTAATGATAAATCCAATAGATCACAGGAGACTAAACAACTTCAAACTACAGAAACATCAACGCAAGACAAAGGAACAGAGGAAAACCCAGGGCTTATAAAGATTGGAACATTATCAGTGGAAACAGAAACAGGTGCGGGGCTAATTAACAATCAAACTAAGCAGGAACTAAAGCTGGGGGTAAAACACGGAACACAAAGTCCAGAATCCTGACGCCGAGAAAGACCAAAGCCTGCATCTTCGATACCAACGTGAAAGCAGTCTTGTTGTATGGATCTGAAACCTGGAGACTGATCAAAACAGCCACAAACAAACTCCAGACCTTCATTAACAATTCAGATGACCAGAAAAGATCTCCTACTGGCCAAGACGAGTTGGACCGGCCGAAACAGACTTGGAGACGGTGCACTGAAGCAGAGATGAAGGCAGTCGGATGGTCGTGGGTCCAGCTGAGGAGATTCCGAGTTGAGGGCCTGTGCTCCCTCGTGGAGTCTGTGGATTAACAGTAAGAGTTTTTTTAATACTTTTTTTTTTAGGTGAACTTATTTTAGATTATATTTTATATATCAAAAAACAATACATACATTATGAAATGTATTTTTTATTTTAAATAGTAATAAATAATTTAAATAACAAAAATATAATGTTATAATTAAAGTAATGATGAAATAAATAAAGATTGTTTTTGTTTAGGTCAACTTATTCTAGACATATTTTGTAAAATATAAAATAACAAATGTACAAATGATAAAAAACAATCAAAAAAATTTAACAAATAATAAAAAACAAATGTTGTAATGTAATGTTGTAATGTTGTAATTTCTTTCAGTGTGCATTAAAAGCCACATACATTTTTAAATACATTTAATATAATAAATAAATATTGTAATAAATAATTAGAGTAAATAATGTTATAATATATTTATTTTAAAATAATAACTAAATATCAATAAAATGTAAATGAAAATATTATTATTAAATAAACATTATTTCAAAAACATTTGTATAAATAATAGTAAACAACTGAAATAATTATGTTATAATTAAAACCATTATATATATGTATATATGTGTGTGTGTGTGTGTATTATCTGTGTGTATTATCTTTCAGTGTTTATTAAAAACCACAAAACCACACAGAATTATTGTTGGAATTATACTTAAAGTGCTTTAAAAGTACTTGAATTTGACTTTTTATAATTTAAAAACCTTTGAAAATAGCAAAATTCCTGTAGAAGTACTTCATGTCTCTACACACTAATACTAAATATGTTATGTCACCTTTTAAGAGTATTATTGTTATAATGATGAAGATACTGACAGTTAAAACATGAGGTAAATATAAATGTGCTATAATGTAATTTGTTCCATTTCCTTTTAAATTTCAGTCAGGAACATCATGAACAAGAATAATTTAAGATTTTAGTCATAAAGTAAAGGTTTGCTATTTTGTGATCATTTTTACTTTAAAGAACATAAAAACAGTACAGTGTCATGAATTAGAATTTTATTATAATTGTATTTCATGTACAATAATGCCATTGTTTCTACTTGTTATAATTGCTGGTTCATTTAAAACATAAAAATATTCTTCCCATACATTTTTTTTTAATTAAACAAGAAATGAATAACAGTGTCATAGTAATGGCATATTTACACTATTATACACAACTGGAAATGATCACAATACTACGGTAGCATTTTTTTTCTCATCAAGGCAGTGCAATTTGTCAGAACACTCTGGATGGGCAATACCTCTTATTTTATTTCTGACACTGATATTTTCAAGTCCAGTATCGTCAGTATTGATACCGATACTGATTCCTCTAATCTAAACTGACCCTTCAAATGATTAAAAGAATAAAATCAGTAATTGTAATTAAATCAGTCATTATAAGTCATTTATTACTTAGCTTTGTATGTTGTTTTTAACATTCCATAGGCCTTTTTTCTTTATGCTATCAGAAATGAAATAAAAGGAGAAGTCCACTTCCAGAACAACAATTTACAGATAATGTACTCACCCCCTTGTCACCCAAGATGTTCATGTCTTTCTGTCTTTGGTCGTAAAGAAATTATGTTTTTTGAGGGAAACATTTCAGGATTTTTCTCCATGTAATGGACTTCATTGGTGCCCCGATTTTGAACTTCCAAAATGTAGTTTAAATGCAGCTTCAAAGGCTCTAAATGATCCCAGACGAGGAAGAAATGTCTTATCTAGCGAAACAATCTGTAATTTTTTTCGAAAAATAAAAAAATGTATACTTTTTAATGCTGGTGTAGCACAGGCTCTGGTACGTGCATTCACAACGCTACAAATTAGTGATGGGTGGTTCTTGAACGATTCGTTCATTTTGAACAAATCTTTAATGTGACTCAGAAGAACGAGTCGTCTCGGGGAGTGATTCGTTCAGTCGCGCATGTGCAACATCCTATTAGATTCTGTACTGGAATTAGTTCACCTGTTTCGAGTCTTTGGGTTTTTCGAGTCGTTTGTTCATCTTATGGAGCTTGAGAATACTGTCAAGCAAAGCCAATACAAACAATTGGGAGAGCTTCACAAGGAGTGGACTGAAGCCGGAGTCAGCACATTAAGAATCACCTGCCTGTTGCTTTTTGTAATGCTTCAGACCTTAATTAGCTTGTTCAGGTGCATTTGATTACTGCAAAACTATGCAGGGCTGCGGCTCTCCAGGACCGATGTTCACTACCCCTGGTCTACTGTGTTTTATCAAGTCCAAAGTCAATGCAGCCGTCTACTGGGAGATTTTGGAGCACTTTATGCTTCCTTCTGCTGACAAGCTGTATGGAGATGCTGATTTCCTTTTCTAGCAGGACTTTAGCACCTGCCCGCAGTGCAAAAAACACATCCAAGTGGTTTGCTGACCATGATATTACTGTGCTTTTGTCAGATCCCTTGGACTGTTTGTGTTGGTTTTGCCCCTTGTCACACCCCCGTTGGACTGTTTTGTTGGTTTCTCCCTCTTGTGTCCATATATGGTTTTTCCTGTTCCGTTCCTTGTTAAGTCATTATTGGTTAATCACCCACACCTGTCTTTGTATCATTAGCACTCCTTTATAAGTTGGCTTCTGTTCATTGTTGGTTGTCGGATGTTAAAGTTATGTTGGCACGTGTGTTTCCCTTCTGTTCTTGTCTGGAGTTACAGTTTGTGGAATTTATTAAAGACTTTATATTATATTCTTTTATATACTATATTATATTATATTATAGTTTTTGTTCGTCTCACTCAACAGTGCAAGCAATTTGCTGTAATTTGTGCTGCCGACCAAGTATTGAGTGTGTAAATGAACATAGTTTAAAGAACTTGAACTTTTCTGTTTTGCAAATCCATTTTTTGATTGATCTTAGGAAATAATGTAATATTTTGAGTTACTGGATTTTTGACTGGAATAATCAAAATTAAAATAAAAAAAACTTTAGAAATGTTTTACTTTACATGTAATGAATCTAGAATATATGAAAGTTTCAGTTTTTGAAATGAGTTACAAACAACAAAAAAATAACTTTTTCACAATATTCACCTGAGATACACCTGTGTATGTTTTTATTTTTAATTGTTGTGGGTTACATATATTAATATCATAATTAATAACTGCAGTGATGTTTGAGGATCAAACTTAAACTGTAGTAAATAACAGTAAATATTAACTACTGTACTTTAAGACACACCAGTTTGCCATAACAAGCAGCAAAACGAGCTTTTTGTGCAGCTAAAAATAGCTGGAAGTGGATGAGACCAGAAGTCAGACACAAAATTACAAATGGCTCAACCCACTCTTATGGGAAAAATAAGGTGGATATAGCACTTTTAACAGTACAGAATTGTGACAAAGCAACTGTACGGTATTAAATAGGAAATGGTGCATCAATAATGCAAAAGGGCAACAGTAAACACTCAATTTTCAGGTAAAGGCAGTTCATCATTGGATTCAATGATGTCATCATTTAGCTCAGTTCAGTTCAGGTAGTATACGATATCGTTTGAAAATCACTAACCCGAACTAAGCAAGCCAGAGGTGAATGGAGAAAAAAACCTTGAAAGAAACCAGGCTCAATCGGGGGGCCAGTTCTCCTCTGGCCAGACGCAGAGGACTCATCTGGTTCCCAAGGTCTTGTGCCGATGGCCGTCTAGGTGACGAGGTCTTCACTGGGGATCCGTCTCTGGGGCTCATATGGTCGATGTGGTCTCCGCTGACATTCGGGGCTGTAGAGGTCGTCTCTAGGTGCTGATCCACTGTCTGGGCTGGGTACGGATTGGATCTGGGGGACTGCAGTGACCATCTGATCTGGATACGGACTGGATCTGGTGGTTAAGGTGACCTCGGAATAAGAGAGAAACAGACTAATATTAGTGTAGATGCCATTCTTCTGACGATGCACTGAGTACATCGGGTGTTATGGGAAGTGTTCCCAGTTCCGGTTGACCTAATTAGTGCAGCCTAACAATCCTTTAACAGATTTGAATTATAGGAATATGTTGATTTGTTATGTGTAAGCAAGGTTAAAGAGATGGGTCTTTAATCTAGATTTAAACTGACAGAGTGTGTCTGCGTCCTGAACAGTGTTGGGTAGATTGTTCCTGAGTTTGGGCGCTAGATAAGAAAATGATCTGCCGCCCGCGGTTGATTTTGATATTCTAGGTATTATCAAATTGCCAGAGTTTTGAGAACGCAGCGGACGTGAGGGACTATAATGTGATAAGAGCTCACTCAGGTACTGAGGAGTTAAACCATTCAGGGCTTTATAAGTAATTAGAAAGATTTTAAAATCTATACAATGTTTAATAGGGAGCCAGTGCAGTGTAGACAGAACCGGGCTAATATGATCATACTTTCTGGTTCTAGTGTCACGATCGGCTTTGCCTTGCTGTTGGGCAGCTTGTCGTTTTGTCTGTGCTTTACGGTTGCTGTCTGTCTGTCTTAGACCTACAGGTGGAGCTGTAACCTTGCTGGGCAGGTTAATTGATGACCTGTTAAAAAGAGGCCTTCCTGTTGGCTCGGTGTGCTCTTTCTCCTGTTTGGGCCGTCTGTCTGTGCTGCAGGCTGCAGCCTCGCTCCTCACTCTTACCTCCGCTCACGACACGCTTCATTTTACTGACGAACACTACACTTTTGGTTAACCATAACATTTACTGATACCTTTTTATTTAGTTAATAAACATTCTTTGTTCAATGTAGTAATCGGTGTGGTCTCCCTTTTATGTTACGATCACTGTACAAGCTAAGTGGTCATAACACTAGTAAGAACTCTAGCTGCTGCATTTTGGACCAGCTGGAGTTTGTTTATTAAGCGAGCAGAACAACCACCCAATAAAGCATTACAATAATCTAACCGTGAGGTCATAAACGCATGAATTAATGTTTCAGCATTTGACATTAAGAGCATAGGTCGTAGTTTAGATATATTTTTGAGATGGAAAAATGCAGTTTTGCAAATGCTAGAGATGTGGTTTTAGAAGGAAAGATTACTATTAAATAGCACACCTAGGTTCCTAACTGATGATGAAGAAATATAGAGCTGAGTATCATCAGTATAACAGTGAAAGCTAACACCATATTTCCTGATGATATCACCCAAGGGTAACATGTAAAGCAAAAAGAGTAATGGTCCTAGTACTGAGCCTTGCGGTACTCCATACTGCACTTGTGATCGATATGATACCTCTTCATTTACTGCCACGAATTGATAGCGGTCAGATAAGTACGATTTGAACCATGCCAATGCACTACCACTAATGCCAACATAATTCTCAAGTCTATTCAAGAGAATGTTGTGGTCAACAATATCAAACGCAGCACTAAGATCCAGTAGCACTAACAGAGAGATACAACCACGATCAGATGACAAGAGCAGATCATTTGTAACTCTAATAAGAGCAGTCTCAGTATGGTACGGTCTAAAACCTGAATGAAAGGAACATAATTGTGAAGATACCACCTTTTCTAGTATCTTTGACAGAAAAGGGAGATTCGAGATTGGTCTGTAATTAATTAATTCGTTGGGGTCCAGTTGTGGTTTTTTAATGAGAGGCTTAATAGCAGCCAGTTTGAAGGTTTTGGGGACATATCCTAATGACAGTTTCGGGATCTATATAAAATAATCAACTAATGTCCTTTGCTTTACTAATGCACATTTTGTTATTTTTGTAAAGCTTTTGTAACATTATACACTATACCATGTTACAAATGATTTCTATTTCAGATAAATGCAGTTCTTCTGAAGAAACCTGAAACAATTCTGCTGAGCTGTTTTCAATGTTTATTTTTTAGCAGCAAATCAGAATATTAGAATGATTTTTAACAGAAATATAAAACATTTTAAATGGTAAAAGTATTTCGAAACATTACGGTTTTGCTGTACTTTGGAAGAGACGTCTTTAACAAACATGAAAAATCTTACTGTTCAAAAACTTTTGACTGATAGTGTTTAACAAAAGACTGTAACCCAAACTAAACCAGAGCCACAGAGTCCTAAGAAAACTCAGATACACTGCGGAAAAACAAAATAGATATTTCTGACAACACTGTTGAGAAGCCTGAAAGATTCTGGGCTTTTGAAAAAGCATTTGGGGCTCGAGTCCCAAAAACCACATTTGAGCCACTTCAGAACATGATTATAAAATATAAATAAAACTATTATTGAGTATTTTATGTCCACACATAGCCTAATGCTTTCTATATGTGAAAATGGCAGCACAGCAGCACTCATGCTAAAACTCACAATGTATGTGGTGTTGATTTATATTCAGTATAGTAACATGTGCTTGTTTTATTGTTAAAAATAATACCCAGAGTATGACACTCAGTATCTACTAATGCATTTTTTTATCCAGCTTTGTCTGACAAAGATAAAAAAGATTGTTTAATTTACTCTGCAGTGTTTTTACACACAAAAAAAATCATTCAAAGTAAATATTTTATTAGAAATGTTCACATGCTTTATTTGATGTAGTGATGACAGAGAAACACGAGCACGTGTAATGTGCTTCTCTGCTACTATGTGCTTTGCGTCTAATGGTTCCTTTTGACTACATCAGACGTCTTGGGAGACAAACGGCACATGCTGGAGCTCTCAGATGAGAACGTGAGGAGCACAAGTCTGCATCCTGATACAGTGATGTGCTCCAGTGGCGTCTAGACTATGGAAGGAGGGAGCTGAAGTTGGAGGATCTTACTGCTGAGTGCGAGGATGCTGGATGAAGGTTTCAGTGTAGGCTTATAATCAC
>VONZ01003959.1:0-14506 GCA_012976165.1 Labeo catla | reverse complement strand
AAACGCCTGGTTGAGGCCTTCTAGTAACGCCAATACTAATTTTATGCATCTCGGCTCGTGAAACTAAGGCTTGCTCAGAAATGCTGTAAAACGTCTTTTCTCAATCAGAAAACGTTAGTTTAGGCAGTTTCATGAATACAGCTGAGCTATATGAAAAATTTTCACATGCATGAAAGAAATGGTATTTCTAATGTAGAAAGACATTTCTTGATGTGTTAGAAGTTTTCTTCTCATCAAATTTAGTTAATGCCTCGGTGCATTAAACGTCTGGTTAAGGCCTTCTAGGAACGCCAATACTGCTTTTATGCATCTCGGCTCATAATTCGAAGGCTAGCTCAGAAATGCTCTCAAACGTCTTTTCTCATTCAGAAAACGTTAGTTTAGGCAGTTTCATGAATACAGCTGAGCTATATGAGAAATTTATACATGCATGAAAGAAATGTTATTTCTAATGCAGAAAGACATTTCTTGATGTGTTAGAAGTTTTCTTCATATCAACTTTAGTTAAAGCCTAAGTGCATGAAACACATAGTTGAGGCCTTCTAGGAACGTCAATACTGCTTTTATGCATCACGGCTCATGAAACGAAGGCTTGCTCAGAAATGACCTCAAACGTCTTTTCTCAGTCAGAAAACGTTAGTTTAGGCAGTTTCATGAATACAGCTGAGCTATATGAGAAATTTATACATGCATGAAAGAAATGGCATTTGTAATGCAGAAAGACATTTCTTGATGTGTTAGAAGTTTTCTTCATGTCAACTTTAGTTAAAGCCTAAGTACATGAAATGCATAGTTGAGGCCTTCTAGGAACGCCAATACTGCTTTTATGCATCCCGGCTCATAATTCGAAGGCTTGCTCAGAAATGCTCTCAAACGTCTTTTCTCAGTCAGAAAACGTCTTTTCTCAGTCAGAAAACGTCTTTTCTTAGTCAGAAAACGTAACTTTAGACAGTTTCATGAATACAGCTGAGCTATATGAAAAATTTATATATGCATGAAAGGAATGTTATTTGTGATGCAGAAAGACATTTCTTGATGCGTTAGAAGTTTTCTTCATATCAACTTTAGTTAAAGCGTAAGTGCATGAAACGCATAGTTAAGGCCTTCTAAGAACGCCAATACTGCTTTTATGCATCTCGGCTCATGAAACGAAGGCTCGCTCAGAAATGGTCTTAAACGACTTTTCTCAGTCAGAAAACGTTAGTTTAGGCAGTTTCATGAATACAGCTGACCTATATTAAAAAAAAATTTACATGCATGAAAGGAATGTTATTTGTGATAATTTTGATGTGTAAGAAGTTTTCTTTATGTCAACTTTAGTTAAATCCTAAGTGCATGAAAAGCCTGGTTGAGGCCTTCTAGTAACGCCAATACTAATTTTATGCATCTCGGCTCGTGAAACTAAGGCTTGCTCAGAAATGCTGTAAAACGTCTTTTCTCAATCAGAAAACGTTAGTTTAGGCAGTTTCATGAATACAGCTGAGCTATATGAAAAATTTTTACATGCATGAAAGAAATGTTATTTCTAATGCAGAAAGACATTTCTTGATTTGTAAGAAGTTTTCTTTATGTCAACTTTAGTTAAATCCTAAGTGCATGAAACACCTGGTTAAGGCCTTCTAGTAACGCCAATACTACTTTTATGCATCTCGACTCGTGAAACTAAGGCTTGCTCAGAAATGCTGTAAAACGTCTTTTCTCAGTCAGAAAACGTTAGTTTAGACCGTTTCATGAATACAGCTGAGCTATATGAAAAATTTATACATGCATGAAAGAAATGGTATTTGTAATGCAGAAAGACATTTCTTGATGTGATAGAACTTTTCTTCATATCAACTTTAGTTAAAGCCTAAGTACATGAAACGCATAGTTAAGGCCTTCTAGGAACGCCAATACTGCTTTTATGCATCCCGGCTCATAATTCGAAGGTTTGCTCAGAAATGCTCTCAAACGTCTTTTCTCAGTCAGAAAACGTCTTTTCTTAGTCAGTAAACGTTACTTTAGACAGTTTCATGAATACAGCTGACCTATATTAAAAAAAAAATTTACATGCATGAAAGGAATGTTATTTGTGATGCAGAAAGACATTTCTTGATGTGTTAGAAGTTTTCTTCATATCAACTTTAGTTAAAGCCTAAGTGCATAAAACGCATAGTTAAGGCCTTCTAGGAACGCCAATACTGCTTTTATGCATCTCGGCTCATAATTCGAAGGCTCGCTCAGAAATGCTCTCAAACGTCTTTTCTCATTCAGAAAACGTTAGTTTAGGCAGTTTCATGAATACAGGCTGACCTATAAGAAAAATTTTTACATGCATGAAAGGAATGTTATTTCTAATGCAGAAAGACATTTCTTGATGTGTTAGAAGTTTTCTTTATATCAACTTTAGTTAAAGCCTAAGTGCATGAAACACATAGTTGAGGCCTTCTAGGAACGCCAATACTGCTTTTATGCATCACGGCTCATGAAACGAAGGCCTGCTCAGAAATGACCTCAAACGTCTTTTCTCAGTCAGAAAACGTTAGTTTAGGCAGTTTCATGAATACAGCTGAGCTATATGAGAAATTTATACATGCATGAAAGAAATGTTATTTGTAATGCAGAAAGACGTTTCTTGATTTGTAAGAAGTTTTCTTTATGTCAACTTTAGTTAAATCCTAAGTCCATGAAACGCCTGGTTAAGGCCTTCTAGTAACGCCAATACTACTTTTATGCATCTCGACTCGTGAAACTAAGCCTTGCTCAGAAATGCTCTCAAACGTCTTTTCTCAGTCAGAAAACGTTAGTTTAGGCAGTTTCATGAATACAGCTGAGCCATATGAGAAATTTATACATGCATGAAAGAAATGGCATTTGTAATGCAGAAAGACATTTCTTGATGTGTTAGAAGTTTTCTTCATATCAACTTTAGTTAAAGCCTAAGTGAATGAAACACATCGTTAAGGCCTTCTAGGAACGCCAATAGTGCTTTTATGCATCCCGGCTCATGAAACGAAGGCTTGCTCAGAAATTCTCTAAAACGTCTTTTCTCAGTCAGAAAACGTTACTTTAGACAGTTTCATGAATACAGCTGACCTATATTAAAAAAAATTTACATGCATGAAAGGAATGTTATTTGTAATGCAGAAAGACATTTCTTGAAGTGTTAGAAGTTTTCTTCATATCAACTTTAGTTAAAGCCTAAGTGCATGAAACGCATAGTTAAGGCCTTCTAGGAACGCCAATACTGCTTTTATGCATCCCGGCTCATAATTCGCAGGCTTGCTCAGAAATGCTCTCAAACGTGTTTTCATGAATACAGGCTGACTTGTAAGAAAAATTTTTACATGCATGAAAGGAATGTTATTTGTAATGCAGAAAGACATTTCTTGATGTGTTAGAAGTTTTCTTCATATCAACTTTAGTTAAAGCCTAAGTGCATGAAACGCATAGTTAATGCCTTCTAGGAACGCCAATACTGCTTTTATGCATCTCGGCTCATGAAACTAAGGCTTGCTCAGAAATGCTGTAAAACGTCTTTTCTCAGTCAGAAAACGTTAGTTTAGACAGTTTCATGAATACAGCTGAGCTATATGAAAAATTTATACATGCATGAAAAAAATGTTATTTGTAATGCAGAAAGACATTTCTTGATGTGTTAGAAGTTTTCTTCATATCAACTTTAGTTAAATCCTAAGTGCATGAAACGCCTGGTTAAGGCCTTCTAGTAACGCCAATACTATTTTTATGCATCTCGACTCGTGAAACTAAGCCTTGCTCAGAAATGCTCTAAAACGTCTTTTCTCAGTCAGAAAACGTTAGTTTAGACAGTTTCATGAATACAGCTGAGCCATATGAAAAATTTATACATGCATGGAAGAAATGTTAGTTATAATGCAGAAAGACATTTCTTGATGTGTTAGAAGTTTTCTTCTCATCAAATTTAGTTAATGCCTCGGTGCATTAAATGTCTGGTTAAGGCCTTCTAGCAACGCCAATACTGCTTTTATGCGTCTCGGCTCATAATTCGAAGGCTCGCTCAGAAATGCTCTCAAACGTCTTTTCTCAGTCAGAAAACGTTATTTTAGACAGTTTCATGAATACAGCTGAGCTATATGAAAAATTTATACATGCATGAAAGGAATGTTATTTGTGATGCAGAAAGACATTTCTTGATGCGTTAGAAGTTTTCTTCATATCAACTTTAGTTAAAGCCTAAGTGCATGAAACGCATAGTTAAGGCGTTCTAAGAACGCCAATACTGCTTTTATGCATCTCGGCTCATGAAACGAAGGCTCGCTCGGAAATGGTCTTAAACGACTTTTCTCAGTCAGAAAACGTTAGTTTAGGCAGTTTCATGAATACAGCTGACCTATATTAAAAAAAAATGTACATGCATGAAAGGAATGTTATTTGTGATCATTTTGATGTGTAAGAAGTTTTCTTTATGTCAACTTTAGTTAAATCCTAAGTGCATGAAACGCCTGGTTAAGGCCTTCTAGTAACGCCAATACTGCTTTTATGCATCTCGGCTCGTGAAACTAAGGCTTGCTCAGAAATGCTCTAAAACGTCTTTTCTCAGTCAGAAAACGTTAGTTTAGGCAGTTTCATGAACACAGGCTGACCTGTAAGAAAAATTTTTACATGCATGAAAGGAATGTTATTTGTGACAATTTTGATGTGTAAGAAGTTTTCTTTATGTCAACTTTAGTTAAATCCTAAGTGCATGAAACGCCTGGTTAAGGCCTTCTAGTAACGCCAATACTACTTTTATGCATCTCGGCTCATAATTCGAAGGCTCGCTCAGAAATGCTCTCAAATGTCTTTTCTCAGTCAGAAAACGTTAGTTTAGGCAGTTTCATGAATACAGCTGAGCTATATGAAAAATTTTTACATGCATGGAAGAAATGTTATTTCTAATGCAGAAAGACGTTTCTTGATTTGTAAGAAGTTTTCTTTATGTCAACTTCAGTTAAATCCTAAGTGCATGAAACGCCTGGTTAAGGCCTTCTAGTAACGCCAATACTACTTTTATGCATCTCGGCTCGTGAAACTAAGGCTTGCTCAGAAATGCTGTAAAACGTCTTTTCTCAGTCAGAAAACGTTAGTTTAGTCAGTTTCATGAATACAGCTGAGCTATATGAGAAATTTATACATACATGAAAGAAATGGTATTTGTAATGCAGAAAGACATTTCTTGATGTGTTAGAAGTTTTCTTCATATCAACTTTAGTTAAAGCCTAAGTGCATGAAACGCATAGTTGAGGCCTTCTAGGAACGCCAGTGCTGCTTTTATGCATCCCGGCTCATAATTCCAAGGCTTCCTCAGAAATGCTCTCAAACGTCTTTTCTCAGTCAGAAAACGTCTTTTCTTAGTCAGAAAACGTTACTTTAGACAGTTTCATGAATTCAGCTGACCTATATTAAAAAAAATTTACATGCATGAAAGGAATGTTATTTGTGATGCAGAAAGACATTTCTTGATGTGTTAGAAGTTTTCTTCATATCAACTTTAGTTAAAGCCTAAGTGAATGAAACGCATAGTTAAGGCCTTCTTTGAACGCCAATGCTGCTTTCATGCATCCTGGCTCATTAAACGAAGGCTCGCTCGGAAATGCTCTCAAACGACTTTTCTCAGTCAGAAAACGTTAGTTTAGGCAGTTTCATGAATACAGCTGACCTATATGAAAAAATTTTACATGCATGAAAGAAATGTTATTTGTAATGCAGAAAGACATTTCTTGATGTGTTAGAAGTTTTCTTCACATCAAATTTAGTTAATGCCTCGGTGCATTATACGTCTGGTTAAGGCCTTCTAGGAACGCCAATACTACTTTTATGCATCTCGGCTCGTAATTCGAAGGCTCGCTCAGAAATGCTCTCAAACGTCTTTTCTCAGTCAGAAAACGTTAGTTTAGACAGTTTCATGAATACAGCTGAGCTATATGAAAAATTTATACATGCATGAAAGAAATGTTATTTGTAATGCAGAAAGACATTTCTTGATGTGTAAGAAGTTTTCTTCATGTCAACTTTAGTTAAATCCTAAGTGCATGAAACGCCTGGTTAAGGCCTTCTAGTAACGCCAATACTATTTTTATGCATCTCGACTCGTGAAACTAAGCCTTGCTCAGAAATGCTCTAAAACGTCTTTTCTCAGTCAGAAAACGTTAGTTTAGACAGTTTCATGAATACAGCTGAGCTATATGAAACATTTATACATGCATGAATGAAATGTTATTTATAATGCAGAAAGACATTTCTTGATGTGTTAGAAGTTTTCTTTACATCAAATTTAGTTAATGCCTCGGTGCATTAAACATCTGGTTAAGGCCTTCTAGGAACGCCAATACTACTTTTATGCATCTCGGCTCATAATTCGAAGGCTCGCTCAGAAATGCTCTCAAACGTCTTTTGTCAGTCAGAAAACGTCTTTTCTTAGTCAGAAAACTTTAGTTTAGACAGTTTCATGAATACAGCTGAGCTATATGAAAAATGTATACATGCATGAAAGGAATGTTATTTGTGATGCAGAAAGACATTTCTTGATGTGTTAGAAGTTTTCTTCATATCAACTTTAGTTAAAGCCTAAGTGCATGAAATGCATAGTTAATGCCTTCTAGTAACGCCAATACTGCTTTTATGCATCTCGGCTCGTGAAACTAAGGCTTGCTCAGAAATGCTCTAAAACGTCTTTTCTCAGTCAAAAAACGTTAGTTTAGACAGTTTCATGAATACAGCTGAGGTATATGAAAAATTTATACATGCATGAAAGAAATGTTAGTTATAATGCAGAAAGACATTTCTTGATGTGTTAGAAGTTTTCTTCTCATCAAATTTAGTTAATGCCTCGGTGCATTAAACATCTGGTTAAGGCCTTCTAGGAACGCCAATACTGATTTTATGCATCTCGGCTCATAATTCGAAGGCTCCCTTAGAAATGCTCTCAAACGTATTTTCTCAGTCAGAAAACGTTAGTTTAGGCAGTTTCATGAACACAGGCTGACCTGTAAGAAAAATTTTTACATGCATGAAAGGAATGTTATTTGTAATGCAGAAAGACATTTCTTGATGTGTTAGAAGTTTTCTTCATATCAACTTCAGTTAAAGCCTAAGTGAAACGCAGTTGGAGGCCTTCTAGAACGCCAATACTGCTTTTATGCATCTCGCTCGTGAAACTAAGGCTTGCTCAGAAATGCTCTAAACGTCTTCAAAGTTCGTTATAGACAGTTTCATGAATACAGCTGAGGTATATGAAAAATTTATACATGCATGAAAGAAATGTTAGTTATAATGCAGAAAGACATTTCTTGATGTGTTAGAAGTTTTCTTCTCATCAAATTTAGTTAATGCCTCGGTGCATTAAACCCTGGTTAAGGCCTTCTAGGAACGCCAATACTGCTTTTATGCATCCCGGCTCATAATTCGAAGGCTTGCTCAGAAATGCTCTCAAACGTCTTTTCTCAGTCAGAAAACGTCTTTTCTTAGTCAGAAAACTTTAGTTTAGCAGTTTCATGAATACAGCTGAGCTATATGAAAAATTTTTACATGCATGAAAGAAATGTTATTTGTAATGCAGAAAGACATTTCTTGATGTGTTAGAAGTTTTCTTCATATCAACTTTAGTTAAAGCCTAAGTACATGAAACGCATAGTTAAGGCCTTCTAGGAACGCCAATACTGCTTTTATGCATCCCGGCTCATAATTCGAAGGCTTCCTCAGAAATGCTCTCAAACGTCTTTTCTCAGTCAGAAAACGACTTTTCTTAGTCAGAAAACGTTACTTTAGACAGTTTCATGAATACAACTGAGCTATATGAAAAATAATACATGCATGAAAGGAATGTTATTTGTGATGCAGAAAGACATTTCTTGATGCGTTAGAAGTTGTCTTCATATCAATTTTAGTTAAAGCCTAAGTGCATGAAACGCATAGTTAAGGCCTTCTAAGAACGCCAATACTGCTTTTATGCATCTCGGCTCATGAAACGAAGGCTCGCTCGGAAATGGTCTTAAACGACTTTTCTCAGTCATAAAACGTTAGTTTAGGGAGTTTCATGAATACAGCTGACCTATATTAAAAAAAAAATTTACATGCATGAAAGGAATGTTATTTGTGATGCAGAAAGACATTTCTTGATGCGTTAGAAGTTGTCTTCATATCAACTTTAGTTAAATCCTAAGTGCATGAAACGCCTGGTTAAGGCCTTCTAGTAACGCCAATACTACTTTTATGCATCTCGGCTCGTGAAACTAAGGCTTGCTCAGAAATGCTCTAAAACGTCTTTTCTCAGTCAGAAAACGTTAGTTTAGACAGTTTCATGAACACAGGCTGACCTGTAAGAAAATTTTTTACATGCATTAAAAGGAATGTTATTTGTAATGCAGAAAGACATTTCTTGATGTGTTAGAAGTTTTCTTCATATCAACTTTAGTTAATGCCTCGGTGCATTAAACATCTGGTTAAGGCCTTCTAGGAACGCCAATACTACTTTTATGCATCTCGGCTCATAATTCGAAGGCTCGCTCAGAAATGCTCTCAAACGTCTTTTCTCAGTCAGAAAACGTCTTTTCTTAGTCAGAAAACTTTAGTTTAGACAGTTTCATGAATACAGCTTAGCTATATGAAAAATGTATACATGCATGAAAGGAATGTTATTTGTGATGCAGAAAGACATTTCTTGATGTGTTAGAAGTTTTCTTCATATCAACTTTAGTTAAAGCCTAAGTGCATGAAACGCATAGTTAAGGCCTTCTAAGAACGCCAATACTGCTTTTATGCATCTCGACTCGTGAAACTAAGCCTTGCTCAGAAATGCTTCAAACGTCTTTTCTCAGTCAGAAGACGTTAGTTTAGGCAGTTTCATGAAAATAGGCTGACCTGAAAGAAAAATTTTTACATGCATGAAAGGAATGTTATTTGTAATGCAGAAAGACATTTCTTGATGTGTTAGAAGTTTTCTTCATATCAACTTTAGTTAAAGCCTAAGTGAATGAAACGCATAGAAACGCATAGTTAAGGCCTTCTTTGAACGCCAATGCTGCTTTCATGCATCCCGGCTCATGAAACGAAGGCTCACTCGGAAATGTTCTTAAATGACTTTTCTCAGTCAGAAAACGTTAGTTTAGGCAGTTTCATGAATACAGCTGAGCTATATGAAAAATTTTTACATGCATGAAAGAAATGTTATTTGTAATGCAGAAAGACATTTCTTGATGTGTAAGAAGATTTCTTCATGTCAACTTTAGTTAAATCCTAAGTGCATGAAACGCCTGGTTAAGGCCTTCTAGTAACGCCAATACTACTTTTATGCATCTCGGCTCGTGAAACTAAGGCTTGCTCAGAAATGCTCTAAAACGTCTTTTCTCAGTCAGAAAACGTTAGTTTAGACAGTTTTATGAATACAGCTGAGCTATATGAAAAATTTATACATGCATGAAAGAAATGTTATTTGTAATGCAGAAAGACATTTCTTGATGTGGTAGAAGTTTTCTTCATATCAACTTTAGTTAAATCCTAAGTGCATGAAACGCCTGGTTAAGGCCTTCTAGTAACGCCAATACTATTTTTATGCATCTCGACTCGTGAAACTAAGCCTTGCTCAGAAATGCTCTAAAACGTCTTTTCTCAGTCAGAAAACGTTAGTTTAGACAGTTTCATGAATACAGATGAGCTATATGAAAAATTTATACATGCATGAATGAAATGTTATTTATAATGCAGAAAGACATTTCTTGATGTGTTAGAAGTTTTCTTTACATCAAATTTAGTTAATGCCTCGGTGCATTAAACATCTGGTTAAGGCCTTCTAGGAACGCCAATACTACTTTTATGCATCTCGGCTCATAATTCGAAGGCTCGCTCAGAAATGCTCTCAAACGTCTTTTCTCAGTCAGAAAACGTCTTTTCTTAGTCAGAAAACTTTAGTTTAGACAGTTTCATGAATACAGCTGAGCTATATGAAAAATGTATACATGCATGAAAGGAATGTTATTTGTGATGCAGAAAGACATTTCTTGATGTGTTAGAAGTTTTCTTCATATCAACTTTAGTTAAAGCCTAAGTGCATGAAACGCATAGTTGAGGCCTTCTAGGAACGCCAATACTGCTTTTATGCATCTCGACTCATGAAACGAAGGCTTGCTCAGAAATGCTCTCAAACGTCTTTTGTCAGTCAGAAAACGTTAGTTTAGGCAGTTTCATGAATACAGCTGAGCTATATGAAAAATTTATACATGCATGAAAGGAATGTTATTTGTGATGCAGAAAGACATTTCTTGATGCGTTAGAAGTTTTCTTCATATCAACTTTAGTTAAAGCCTAAGTGCATGAAACGCATAGTTAAGGCGTTCTAAGAACGCCAATACTGCTTTTATGCATCTCGGCTCATGAAACGAAGGCTCGCTCGGAAATGGTCTTAAACGACTTTTCTCAGTCAGAAAACGTTAGTTTAGGCAGTTTCATGAATACAGCTGACCTATATTAAAAAAAAAAATTACATGCATAAAAGGAATGTTATTTGTGATGCAGAAAGACATTTCTTGATGTGTTAGAAGTTTTCTTCATATCAAATTTAGTTAAAGCCTAAGTACATGCAACGCATAGTTAAGGCCTTCTAGGAACGCCAATACTGCTTTTATGCATCCCGGCTCATAATTCGAAGGTTTGCTCAGAAATGCTCTCAAACGTCTTTTCTCAGTCAGAAAACGTCTTTTCTTAGTCAGAAAACGTTACTTTAGACAGTTTCATGAATACAGCTGACCTATATTAAAAAAAAAATTTACATGCATGAAAGGAATGTTATTTGTGATGCAGAAAGACATTTCTTGATGTGTTAGAAGTTTTCTTCATATCAACTTTAGTTAAAGCCTAAGTACATGAAACGCATAGTTAAGGCCTTCTAGGAACGCCAATACTGCTTTTATGCATATCGGCTCATGAAACGAAGGCTTGCTCAGAAATGCTCTCAAACGTCTTTTCTCAGTCAGAAAACATTAGTTTAGGCAGTTTCATGAATTCAGCTGAGCTATATGAAAAATTTTTACATGCATGAAAGAAATGTTATTTGTAATGCAGAAAGACATTTCTTGATGTGTAAGAAGATTTCTTTATGTCAACTTTAGTTAAATCCTAAGTGCATGAAACGCCTGGTTAAGGCCTTCTAGTAACGCCAATACTGCTTTTATGCATCTCGGCTCATGAAACGAAGGCTTGCTCAGAAATGACCTCAAACGTCTTTTCTCAGTCAGAAAACGTTAGTTTAGACCGTTTCATGAATACAGCTGAGCTATATGAGAAATTTATACATGCATGAAAGAAATGGCATTTGTAATGCAGAAAGACATTTCTTGATGTGTTAGAAGTTTTCTTCATATCAACTTTAGTTAAATCCTAAGTACATGAAACGCATAGTTAAGGCCTTCTAGGAACGCCAATACTGCTTTTATGCATCCCGGCTCATAATTCGAAGGTTTGCTCAGAAATGCTCTCAAACGTATTTTCTCAGTCAGAAAACGTCTTTTCTTAGTCAGAAAACGTTACTTTAGACAGTTTTATGAATACAGCTGACCTATATTAAAAAAAAAAATTTACAGGCATGAAAGGAATGTTATTTGTGATGCAGAAAGACGTTTCTTGATGTGTTAGAAGTTTTCTTCATATCAACTTTAGTTAAAGCCTAAGTACATGAAACGCATAGTTAAGGCCTTCTAGGAACGCCAATACTGCTTTTATGCATCTCGGCTCATAATTCGAAGGCTCGCTTAGAAATGCTCTCAAACGTGTTTTCTCAGTCAGAAAACGTTAGTTTAGGCAGTTTCATGAATACAGCTGACCTATATTTAAAAAAATTTTACATGCATGAAAGAAATGGTATTTGTAATGCAGAAAGACATTTCTTGATGTGTTAGAAGTTTTCTTCATATCAAATTTAGTTAATGCCTTGGTGCATTAAACGCCTGGTTAAGGCCTTCTAGGAACGCCAATACTGCTTTTATGCATCTCGGCTCATAATTCGGCGGTTTACCTGTGAAATGTTTCAAACGTTCTTTCAGTCAGAAACGGCTTTTCTCAGTCAGAAAACGTTAGTTTAGGCAGTTTGATGAATACAGACTGACCTATAAGAAAAATTTTTACATGCATGAAAGGAATGTTTTTTCTAATGCAGAAAGACATTTCTTGATGTGTTAGAAGTTTTCTTCATATCAACTTTAGTTAAAGCCTAAGTGCATGAAACGCATAGTTAAGGCCTTCTATGAACGCCAATACTGCTTTTATGCATCTCGGCTCATGAAACGAAGGTTTTGCCTGTGAATGTTTCAAACGCCTTTCTCAGTCAGAAAAAACATTAGTTTAGGTGGCAGTTTCCATGAATACAGCTGAGCTTATATGAAAATTTTGGCTACGTACGAAAGAAATGTTATTTGTGTAAATGCAGAAAGACATTTTGATGTGTAAGAAGATTTCCTTTTATGTCAACTTCTTTAGTTAAATCCTAAGTGCATGAAAACGCCTGGTTGTTACCTTCAGTAACGCTTCAATACTACTTTATGCATCTCTCGCTCGGTGAAACTAAGGCTTCTTGCTCAGAAATGCGTTGTAAAACGCCTTTTCTCAGTCAGAAAACGCGGTTTAGACCGCTTTCATGAATACAGCTGGAGCTATTAAAAATGTTTCACATGCATGAATGAAATGTTATTTACAATGCAGAAAGACACTTCTTGATGTGTTAGAAGTTTTTTGCATATGAAATTTAGTTAGAGCCTCAGTTCATAAAACGCTCAGTCTGGGCCTCTTAGGAACGCCAATACTGATTTTAGGCAACTCAGCTCATGAAACCAAGGCATGCTTGGAAACGCTCTAAAACGTCTTTTCTCAGTCAGAAAAACGTTAGTTTAGGGTAGTTTCAGCGAATACAGCTTGTTATATGGAGAAATTTATACATGCTGTTCGCATTTTAATGCAGAAAACATTTCTTTGATGTGTTAGTGAAAAGTTTTCCATATCAACTTTAGTTAAAGCCTAAGTGCATGAAACTCATAGTTGAGGCCTTCTAGGAACGCCAATACTGCTTTTATGCATCCCGGCTCATAATTCGAAGGCTTCCTCAGAAATGCTCTCAAACGTCTTTTCTCAGTCAGAAAACGTCTTTTCTTAGTCAGAAAACGTCTTTTCTTAGTCAGAAAACTTTAGTTTAGACAGTTTCATGAATACAGCTGAGCTATATGAAAAATGTATACATGCATGAAAGGAATGTTATTTGTCATGCAGAAAGACATTTCTTGATGTGTTAGAAGTTTTCTTCATATCAACTTTAGTTAAACTCTGGAGTGTATTGAACGTTTGGTTAAGGCCTTCTAGTAACGCCAATACTATTTTTATGCATCTCGGCTCGTGAAACTAAGGCTTGCTCAGAAATGATGTAAAACGTCTTTTCTCAGTCAGAAAACGTTAGTTTAGACCGTTTCATGAATACAGCTGAGCTATATGAAAAATTTATACATGCATGAAAGAAATGTTAGTTATAATGCAGAAAGACATTTCTTGATGTGTTAGAAGTTTTCTTCTCATCAAATTTAGTTAATGCCTCGGTGCATTAAACATCTGGTTAAGGCCTTCTAGGAACGCCAATACTGATTTTATGCATCTCGGCTCATAATTCGAAGGCTCCCTTAGAAATGCTCTCAAACGTATTTTCTCAGTCAGAAAACGTTAGTTTAGGCAGTTTCATGAACACAGGCTGACCTGTAAGAAAAATTTTTACATGCATGAAAGGAATGTTATTTGTAATGCAGAAAGATATTTCTTGATGTGTTAGAAGTTTTCTTCATATCAACTTTAGTTAATGCCTAAGTGCATGAAACGCAAAGTTGAGGCCTTCTAGGAACGCCAATACTGCTTTTATGCATCCCGACTCATGAAACGAAGGCTTGCTCAGAAATGCTCTCAAACGTCTTTTCTCAGTCAGAAAACGTTAGTTTAGGCAGTTTCATGAATACAGCTGAGCTATATGAGAAATTTATACATGCATGAAAGAAATGGTATTTGTAATGCAGAAAGACATTTCTTGATGCGTTAGAAGTTGTCTTCATATCAACTTTAGTTAAAGCCTAAGTGCATGAAACGCATAGTTAAGGCCTTCTAAGAACGCCAATACTGCTTTTATGCATCTCGGCTCATGAAACGAAGGCTCGCTCGGAAATGGTCTTAAACGACTTTTCTCAGTCATAAAACGTTAGTTTAGGCAGTTTCATGAATACAGCTGACCTACATTAAAAAAAAATTTACATGCATGAAAGGAATGTTATTTGTGATGCAGAAAGACATTTCTTGATGCGTTAGAAGTTTTCTTCATATCAACTTTAGTTAAAGCCTAAGTGCATGAAACGCATAGTTAAGGCCTTCTAGTAACGCCAATACTACTTTTATGCATCTCGGCTCATGAAACGAAGGCTCGCTCGGAAATGGTCTTAAGCGACTTTTCTCAGTCAGAAAACGTTAGTTTAGACAGTTTCATGAATACAGCTGA